>APFE031681684.1:0-23425 GCA_000404065.3 Pinus taeda | reverse complement strand
ATGGGGCACAATAATAAAAATATGGGGACAATAGGGGCACAACAATATTAATAAGGGATACAACTACAATAGTAATGGGGTAATCACTAGTATTATAAGGACCTAACATGGTCCTTCATTAAAGGAGGTTCATCCTCTTCTTAGGGATCTGAAACTTCCCCCTCTTTGATCTATAAAAGGATTAGAGGGTTGAGCGATGAAAGAAGTCAAAATTCAGCGAATACAAACTTATGATGTTGGTTTGAGATTGGAAAGCTTGTCATCTGAGGAGGAGATTGAATGCGTTTGAGAGGGACCTCACAACATCAACATGAAGGTTGTAAGGCTCCTTTTATCTTCTAATTAATATAAATGAGCACTTTCTCCCATTGATTTTTTCTTTTGTGAATCGTGAATAGTTTACAATTGTTTATTATATTTATTAAGGCAAATTCAATCCCTAATTTCCTTGATCATTAGGCTAAGTTGTTTAAATTATTATATCACATGTGTTTTTTATCCTTTTATGGTTTATGTTTGCAGGCCCTATCAAGAATTGTAGAGCTGCATCAAGTCACAAAAAGGGATATTCATCAGGAATTTCGTGAAACTCGTAAGAGGTCTATCCATTAGCTATATTGCTTGTAATTCTAACAAGTTCAAATAAGGGAAAGAGTCAGCTAATTTGTCATGATTGTTTCTAGTTTCCATTTAGGATCTAGGGAGATCACCAAACTGGCGACCATACTGGGGAGCGTCTTTGTTCTCGTCTTTTTCCTTAGATTTGCTTTCTGATTTATCTAGACTCGAGTCTTCGTAAATTAATGGCCTTTTAGATCTGAGTGGTTGATTCTTGAATTTTTTATTTTTTCTTTAAGTTTTCCTCCCTGCATTGTGTCTATTTGTAAACAGAGCACATCTCTACGCCTTTTTTGCCGTAGAGACTAAGCGCATGTTCTTTGTTTCCTACTGAAAACTTGCACAGGCCTTGATTTTTTTTTTTTAATTTCATACTAGCTTCAACCCAAACCTTAATTTGTCTTTCTAAAAGTGTCATTATATTTCTTTAGATTGTGTGTTGTCTCTTTTGAACTCAGTTGATTACTTTGTTGATGATTTTTTAAGATTAGGTGTTTTTGAAAGAATACCTTAGGGTTTTGCCTGGTTGATTTGTTGATTGATCAAAACAAGTTTGAATGTCTTTTTGTAAGTGATATTCTTATTTTGTTCTATCAAATACACTGGTTAAGACTTAAATATTACTTATTTGTGGTCAAAATCGCTTTGAATTGCAAATTAGGGTTTCTGAAGACCTTGTGCTTTTGTGAAAGAATTGTAGTTATTTTTGCTTGATAAAAGAAGTTGTTGCTTTCATCTTGGGAAATTTTTTGCATTTGCAATGTTATTTTCTTTAAATCAAAGCATTCATAAGAGAATATGTCTTTTCTCCAACCTTCTTGATTGATTTTTGTGTACTTGGAAGTTTTGAGTGATTAGAAGAAAAGAGTGTTTAAGTTTATTTTGATGGTTAGGGAATTCTAGAAATTAGATTGTTGACTGCGTTTTCAATACAAAATAGTGAAATTGATTGCTACAGGAAATTTGAAAATTTGTGAGTTTTTGTATTTCATTTCTCAAAAAATCAAAGAAACTCTTTCTTTTCTCTAAATATAATTTCATCGGAATTGAAAGTTGCTTTTTCAATTTAGAGTGCATTAAGATTTCGAGTCGTGTCACAACATCATAAGTTTCACCTTCATCACCCATTGAGTAAAAGAACAACTTAATAATACAATGTTAATTAAAATTCACCTAGAATTTTATATTTTTTAGGGCTCTTTTCACCTACAGTAGCTTAAGTGCAGGGCTTTGGAATAGGGAAGGAAGTAAACTTTCCAAAGCTATAAACGAATAATAGAATCTTGAGTTAGGGAGAGAAAATCCAATTATCTCTGTTTTGCTCTAGGAAGCTCTTCATATACATGAGTTAAGCACGAGGTCGTGTTGACTCTGGTGAAGTGATATGACCCACTTCATTAGCCTAGATACAGTGATTTGCACGTATTAAAACCATATCGAAAGGTACTTGGGGTCACTTGAAATTAAGCCTCCAATTGATCATGTGGAGGAGCCTTCAAGGGGATTGAGCTTGTTACTCTGCCCGTGCATGTGCGTCCGATCTACGGTTGTCCCCTAGGTAAAATTATTGTATTTGGCCTACTTAGTGACTATAATCTTAGGGTTCTACCTAATTTGGCAACAGAGGCGAGGTCTCGTTGTACCTAAAACAGACGTTGGCTAGACTCACTTGGACTCTCTCGAAGGTAATCTTTGCTCGAGATGGTTTATAGTAGATTTACTTGCACCAGACCGTTTCATTAAGCAGGTTGTCAAGGTAACTGATTCTAAACACTCATTTTCTATAAAACTTTTCACCTTGATCTCTTCGTTGTTGGATTTCATCACCAACTAGTAAATATTGATCTCTATGAAGAGTAAGTTTGTATGGTTTGAACTCCTAGATTTGTACCGTGTGTTACTTTCTGTGTTGTTTTTTACTTTTTTAGAGACTTTAGGTGTAATTTAGATATTGTGTGATTAATAAATTGAAAATTTTTCATTGTGGCGGAACTACCAAGACGATCACGTAGGATACTTGGGGATCCCCCTAAGTGTACATCAAGTTAGTTAGAAAAGATTAAAGCAGAAAAGTCTAAATCATCCGAAACTCGAACTACAGCAAAAACTGAAACTTTTACTATTTTAGATTCAGATGTAAGAGGAACTAAAGTTAATCAACCTATAACATCTATTACTTTAGGCCTTGAAGTGACAGAAACTAGATATGATCAAACTCATAATAACATCACACTCAGCAACAACTCATTTACAAATTACTGAACTCATTCAAACTAAATAAGATACTGGAGAATCTTCTGATAGAAACCCCATTTCTGAACCATATATTGATTAACCCGAGTCTGATATTTCTGATCTTGAAATTCATACATCTGCTACAGCACATATCCGAATCCTCCACTTTCACCACGTGTGAAACTTATCATGATTGATAGTCTCCCTCCTATTCTTATTATTATTGAACTTTTGTTTCAATCTCTTCACCCTGGCCCTTGGTATTTTACACCCTTTAACTTTTTAGGACAAGGGATTCTGTGTTCCACGACTCCTTATTCTGCCATACCAGGTTTTGACTAGTCCACAATGATTCCTAGAATTGTTGTGTCAGATACATCCATGTTTTCCACTTCTCCGGAGTCCACATTATATGGTGGTTTTTTACCACCTAGATATCACTCTCTCGTCGGAGCTTATTCAGGAGCTTCTTCCTCGAACTCATCTTCAAACATGTCAACTAGTGTAATTAACCCTACCAATGAAGGTTTACCATCTGAACAAGTCATTAATATGATTTCTGGGAATGTTGGTAATCCATAAGCTAACCCAACAGGTGGTTATTATCGCCCGGGGGGCAACCGTCATATCCTTCGCCTAGAGTACAACCTTTTGGTGGACCTTACCCTATAGTTGGGGGCAACCCCCCACGGGAAACCACTTTAATTATGTTCAAATGCCTCAAACCGATTTTGGTTAGCCTGTTATGCCTCAACCTACCGTTGGAATGCCTTACCCTGGATTGAATACAATATGGAACCCTTCTCAACAGTCAATTCTTGTTGCTTCTCAAGTGCCTTTGTATCAACCTGGCCAACCTCTTGGACAACCTATGCAACAACTGCCTTTTCAAGGTATTCCTTTTCAATTCCAACCAACCGTCCAGGCTAACCCATCAACACTTTGCCATCAATTGCTTCGGCAACCCACCCTGAGTACTCATCAAACCATGGGGTAGTCTGGTATGCCAACGAATGTTCAAAACCCATGTTCAAGTTTGCCTCAAACTCCCATTCCAGGAGTATCCCAAATAATTGTCCCACTTATATCACAAGTTACTATGCAACCATTTTTTTAGTATTTACCTCACGCATCTGGTGTTCAATCCATTCCTACAATTCCGTCAACACCTAAAATACATGTTGTTTATCCTAGCATCCCATATATGCAAGTGCCTTTTGAAGGGCTACCTTTCCAAGGTTTACCCCAGAGTCAATTTGTTCAAGGTAAAACTTTTCAAACTCAATTTCTCCAAGCTCAACCCTTGCAAAGTATACTCTTTCAAGGATAGTTTGTTTAAGGTCAATTGGGTCAAAGTCTCCCCTTCCAGAATCAACCGTACCCAGGTCATACGTTTCAACAACCTATTCAACCGCAATATGGTATGGTGTATCCTAGATACCCAGGAGGTATGCAGATTCCAACTGCTCAGGTTATCCCAGGAAATCCTCCTCCCGGTATGGGACTCAGCCCTCAAGGTTATCGATATCCATCGCAAGACCCTAATCGCCAGTTTCCCTTCATTACAACTTTGGATTTTCCTGACCTCTCTCAGCTAACTAATGTTCCACTTCTTTATTTACCCTATTGGCCGACTATTCCTAATAAGTTTCCTAGTGATATTCCTAAGTTCAAAGGTAAGTCGGGTGAAGATTCATCCAGCCATGTCATGACCTACCATTTTTGGTGCGCGTCCAACTCACTAAACGACAATTCTATTAGATTACGACTTTTTTAACGAACCTTGACCGATTTGGCAGCCAAATGGTATGTAGAATTGCCGCACGCTTCCTTCAACACATTTAATGCCCTTGCTACAACCTTTTTGACCCATTTTCCGTTACCCATTTGGTATGACAATGGAACTGAACTTTGACTTCTTTGAAGCAATCAACGTCAAGCCATATCTCATATCACATTCACGAATGGAGACGGAGATGTTTCCTAGTTAAAGTTTACATTCCATACAAGATTTTGGTTGAATGGTTCATAAAGTCATTTTTACCGGAAATAACTAAAGATGTGGCCAAAGAGGGTGTTGTAGCTAAAGTGCGGGTAATTTCCTGTGCTCAATATCTCGATCTTGTTTATACTCAGTGTGGTACTTTGTATGAAAAGATCCCAGATTTACCCTGGTCTACTCTAAATAATCCACCTCTTCCAGGACCACATGTCATAGATGGAATGATTGGTTATGTGAGCCAAAAATCTAAGAACAAAAAGAAAAATTCTAAGAATGTTCAGGTTTCAGATCTATCTAATTCACCTAACGAAGATCCTTCTCCCAAAATTACTTCTAAAATTAACATCGTAGATTCATTTATTGGAAAAGGTAAGTCATCCAGAAATAAGAAAAAGGAAAAGGCAAAACTAAACAAGACAACCACTCTAAGGATAAATCAACCAAGAACGAACCATCAGATGAAAAGAGGAAACCTTGCTATCCTTGCTTAATTTGCGAGGAAGATCATTACACTAAGGAGTGCCCTCATCGGGCCGAAGTTTCCAAATTTGTCAAAATTTTGCCCACACCCATTGTTTTGAAGGATCCTTTTCCTCCTCAATACAGTAAAATGGTCTGTCGTGACCAATCCTCCTCATCCCCATCGACATATATCATGGTCATGTCTTCTAGAGTTATGGTAGCAACGAGATCCAAAGATTATGCTTTAAAGAGTCCTGTTGAAAATGGAGATGACTCCAGTTCACCAGGTCAAAGTTCCGCATCTACTCCTCCTTCTTCTGAACCATGGCATATTGAAAAGCCAAATCCTGATATGGTAATTCATCTGCCTCCTAAAGTTATGATTTGTATGTCAGCCTTGAATCCTCATGCGAGGGCTGCCCAAAACTATAACATCGTCAAAGTTTTGGCTATGTCACCTTCAGCCATGTATGCCCTTGAAGTGCTACAAACTTGTCCAACACAAAGGAAATTATTATTATCAGCCATAGGAGTTGTAGATCCTTAAGACTCCCATTTGATTGTTTTCAATCTTCAGAACCATGTGCCACGTCTCCCACATTAACTGGCTTTTCAAATACCAATTCACGTCAAAACTCGATGATTTTTTTGAACAGTGATTGATGAAAGAGCATCGACATGTATTATATCCATTGCTTGTTGGAGAGCCTTGGGTTCTCCAACAATCAATCAATCTCCCACAACTTTGAAATCCTTCGATGGAAGAGGTTTTCATCTGTATAGAATTTTAAATGATTTTCTAATAGAGTTAGAGGAAAAAATAGTTGCAATAGACGTTGAGGTTGTTGATTCTCAACTTGACTATAACCTTTTGCTTAGTCAGAGCTAGACTTCTTCCATGGCAACAGTAGTCTTATCATATTTTAGGATGATTATGTTTCTTCACAAAGGAAGAATTGTGAAAGTGGATCAATTGTCCTAATATACCTCTGACCCTAATTCCACTGGAAGTATCCCATTTATTGGAAAATCCACCACTCCATACTCAAATACTCATCTTTGATGGGAATTTCCGCGTTCCCTCCACCCATTCTTCTTCATAATGAAGCACAGATTAACATGATTACATCAAGTACTTTCGCAATGGGAGATCCATGGAAAGTACCGTCAAAATCATAAATGATCTTATATGGCGGTGAAATGCCTCATACACCTTTTGAGTTAGCCTATGAGTCCATTCAATCTTTTCAAACCCATCAACATTTGATTATGATTGAATGAATACAACCATGGATGAATATTCTCATTTGTCACACTTGGAACCAATCTCTATGCCTAATCCTTTTAACACAATTTTTTTTAACTAATGACGGAATTACGGAAGTTATGACCTTCGATGAAATTCTATGGAATGATACTCATCATCGTTCAACTTTCTTGCCATCCTTTGACAAAATCGAGAATAATTTCTCATCACTATTTTCATCTTAGACCCTTAGCGATCCTCAAAATCCAATATCTACCCTTTCTTCCAGTTCTGAATAGAAGAGATGCCAAGAATCGACCTTATCATTGTTGTACATGAAATAAAAGCTTATCCGAATGTTGATCCAATTAGACAATGATTACATCTGATACATCCGTGAAAAGTTGTTGCTATCAACAATGAGGTTGAGAAACTGTTGAAAGCAGGATTCATTTACCATGTTCCTTTAATCGATTAGGTATCCAATGTTGTGTTGTTAATAAAAAGCAAGGAACTATTAGAGTGTGTATCGATTACTGAGATATCAACAAAGCTTGTCCCAAGGACAATTATCCCAACTCCATATATCAACCAAATTGTCGATGACTGTGCCGGGAATGAAATATTTTCCTTCATGGATGCATTTTCTGGCTAAAATCAGATAAACATAGTCCTTGCCACTCAGTATAAAACTGCATTTATATGCCCATGGGGAACTTTTGCTTATCGCAAACTCCCATTTGGCCTAAAAAAATGTTAGCACAACTTTTCAACGATCAATGTCTTATGCATTCCACGATATCAAGCATATTGTTCAACCTTATTTAGATGACCTACCAGCTTATTCAGTGAAAAGGCAGGATCACCCGTTGCACTTAAAAGCAATTTTCATTAGGTGTAGGCAATATAATATTCACTTGAATCCTCACAAATGTGTTTTTTTATGTGTAATTCGATCAACTTATAGGTTTCATCGTTTCAAGGGAAGGCATTTTATCGATCCCCTCAAGGTAGAGGCAATTTTGAATTTGCCTGCTCCTTCTAACCTTAATCAACTCCAAAGTTTGCAAGGGAAGGCAAACTTTTTATGTAGATTCATCCACAATTATGCTGAACTAACACAGGGTTTTACTCGACTATTGAAAAAGGGTATTCTATTTTTCTGGGATGAGCTTGTTGATAAAGCTTTCGATGCATTAAAGCATGCATTGACTAATGCACCCTTACCGCATCCACCTGATTATCATCGAGACCACTTTTTGTAATTAGTTGCATCTCATGCCACCATTGGCATGATGTTAATCCAAAAGGATGATTCTGGCAGCGAACATGTGGTTTACTATTTGAGTAGGAGTCTCTCTAAAACTGAGATTAAATAGGCACATGTGGAGAAGCTAGCCTTGGCAGCTGTGCGAGTTATTCAATGATTCTGTCACTATACACTTCTCCAAAAAATGATTGTCATTTCATATTGCGACCCTATGATGTACATTCTCACGAAACAACTAATAGGGGAAAAATACTTGAAGTGGATAGTCATCCTACAAGAGTTTGATTTGGAATTTGAAAAATAAAAATCAAATAAATCCTTGATTTTCATTGAACTATTGTGTGACTTTCCCCATATTGGTATAGAAACTGTAGCAGAAGATTCTTTTGCAGACGAATCTCTCTTTCTTATTAGTACGTTAGATCTGTGGTATGGAGACATCATTTTATATCTCCAAACACAAAATTTTAGGCCCGAATTATCCGAAACTGATCGTCGGTGAATCCGACACCAATCCCAACAATACAATATTATTGGTGATACTCTTTATCGTCATGTTGACGATTATGTATTCCAACGTTGTTTAACTTTTCAAGAAGCTGAAAAAAACTTTAAATGACTGCCACTCTAGAGCATGCGGAGATCACATGTATGGGTATGCTACTACCCAAAAGTTATTATGTGCTAGCTATTTTTGGTCATCAATGTTTAAAGACTGCATCACTACAGTCTGCAAATGTCATAATTGCCAAATTTATGATTGCAAAATGCGAGCACCTCGCGCTTCTCTTCACCTAATCGTAGTTGTCGGTCCTTTTGCTAAATGGGGCATCGACTTCGTCACTTGTAATCGTCACTCGGATGGAGGGCATGGATATATCATCCTTGCAGTCGATTACTTTACAAAATGGGTCGAGGTGATGCCTACATATAGAGACGACAACGAAACTACAGCTATTTTAATTTTCAATCATATGATTGCTCGGTTCGGCGTCCCACAAGCTATTGTTATAGACAACGGTAATCATTTTCGTAACTTTATGATGGTTGAACTATCTGCACAACTCGGTCTGTGCCATGATAGCTCTACTTTGTATTATCCACAAGCTAATGGTCACATCGAAATTGTCAATGAATTTTTAACTAATATGATTAAATGGATAGTTGGTATGCATAAAGGAAACTAGCACTCAATATTATTTTCAGCACTATGGGCTTACCACACTACTGTAAAAGCATCGACCGATTTTACCCCTTTTCAACTCGTTTATGGTTTGGAAGTCGTATTACCTATTGAATGTGAAATTCCATCTCTTAAGTTAGTTATCAAATTGTTACATGCTACCTTTGCAGACGAAGAATGCTTTGTACATTTAGCTCATCTAGATGAAAATCGTCGTAATGCTGTTTGGCTAGCGAAGCTCACCAGAAACATGTCAAAGCCCAATATGATCAAAACCTTAATCCTCGTACATATTCAGAAGGTGACCTAGTCTTGGTCTATGATCAAGCTCATGACAAGCTAGGTCCAGGGAAATTCGAGCCCATGTGCCATGGCCCTTACATCATAAAATGTGTATTAGCTAAAGGTGCATATGAGTTGGTTGATTACAATGGTGTTCCTTTGGGAAAGCCCAGAAATGGTATTTACCTAAAGAAATATGTTGCATAAAATTTTGGTGAAGATCTGTACATTATTTACCATTTGTGTGATAATTAGTGTTTTTTACATTTTTTACTACTTCTCCTGCTTATCTTGTTTTTACACTTGATTTTCAAATGTCGACATTTTCTCCGACTTACATTGGTTTTGTTGATGGCGCTAGTTATAGTACTCGGAATTTATCTTCCATAACCTGGGTTATCTATTCACTTAATGATGAGCTAGTCTCTATTCACAGAATATGTCTCAGTCAAGCAACGACAATATAGCATAATCAATCACAGTCATTGAGCTATTAGTTGATGCCAGTACACTTGGTATCCAATGTTTGATCGTTAGGTTGGATTCGCAGCTCGTAATATTACATTTAAACGTTATCTATTCAGTAAGGAGTCCAACCATGTTAAGGGTGTTTTTACGAGTCCGCCTCTTAGAAAGGCAATTTGATTATATCGAATATCAACACATTCTGAGATATTTAAACACATTGACAGAAGCATTGGGAAATCATGTGTTAAATAGACATTTGCAACATTTATGTTTTAAAAACAATATTCATTCATACATTGATTGAGATAAACATATATAAAAAGTAGTAGAATTTTCACTAAAATAGAGTTTGGGTGTGTCTACAAAATATGTCATCTGAGGACATAAGGCCCCATGGCCTTTTATTTTTCAAATATGCTGACACCAAAAAGTAAAAAATGGTCCTAGAAAATAGAACAGCTAGCCATGATGATGCTCATGATAACACACGATAGCACGAGAAACTCAACGCAGCAAGCATCTGAGAGGCCCTGGAACCCCAACTACGTGCCTTTGATAGGCGCGTGGAATGTCATAAACTCCAGTATTTGGGATGTTGGCAGTCAACCTCTCAAGGTTATGCTCCAACTCTGTCACAATGTCATCTGCCTCTGGGTTCATTGTCGCAGCTACTATAGGTTGCTCACCTTGTCTATCATACCGTCTCATCCAATCTGGTCTGGTTGGACCCACATCTACACATGCATTTCGGATAATTAACCTCTGAAGACAAAAAACACTTAAAAATTGGAAATTTTGAAAATATATTGAAATGAGAAAATTCTTACCTAGATCAAGTCACTGAGCTCTGTCTCAAAGTGGGATATTAGGATCACCTTTGTAATCCATCTCGGCATACAGAAAGTCCTCGATCGGAACAATTTGTTGGCCCAGCCAATCAAAAAAATTTGTCGTATATCTCACTACACGCCCATCACCTCCATGGCGTTCCATCAGTGCAACCCACCTCATCAAGCATGGATCCCTCGAACCCCTCTCGTCTACGAGAATTTGTTGTGACCGAAGAATAAGAACCCTCTCTAGGGAAAAATCAACAAGAATGGCACCATAACCGAAATTTTTTAGTTTACGATTCTTGCACCTAGTCAACTGGCCCTTCATGTTTACCACTATTGCCTCGCACTAGTTGTATACCGTGGATTCCCAGCATTCCACAGTTGTCTGCATTTGTGTCTATGTGGTTAGATGAAGGGAAACACTGCCACACAGTTTGCAAATAGTGAAAGCAATGGTCCTCAAGGGTAAAATTTTAATGGACTGAATGTCAGTCCATCCATCTTTGGGCAGTGCACCCCTCCAAAGGTGCAGTAGGTATCCATTAATAGTATCTCCCCCTGCTCTCGATCCAAATAGTGAAAGATTGGCTCCCCGATGAGACAACCCAGTTAGAAAATAGATGTCATTGGTATTAGATGATTAGCGATCACAAAGCACTATTCCTGGACATTCCAATTCCTCACCAACCACATCATCAGATCTACTTGGGCTTTCATCCCAGGCATAAGCCAATATTTCAGGAGGCCACAAGTCTGGAAAGCCTACAAAGTAGCCAAATCCGTGAAAGCATCCAAATAATTGGCTTCATGCTCTCTTTCCCTCCACCCCATTTTCGAGCAATCAAATGACCTGAAATGACCATTTAAAAGTAGTTAGAAGAAATTTTGAAACTCATTTCATGTTTTTTGGGGTTAAAAACTTGTTTTAAAAATACCCCCCAGCGCCTGCGCAACCACCCTTTTATGGACAGGACGCAGCTGCGCAAAATTTTCCAGTAGAATTCTGCAGGCAGAGATTTTCTGTATGGAAAATTTTATCAGCCTGCGCGGCCCTGATGGAACAAAACCCACGCAGAGTCGAGGGCGCACTTTTGAAAAAAAATTGTCCCAGAAAACCAAATGGAAGCTTAAAATGAAAAACTAAATGGATAGAAAGCTAAGTTACGAAGAGATCTTCTACCTGGAAGGAATGGTGCACGATTTCGTCCACTGGTTGGCTCGGAATCAGTCCTCAAAATTTGATGGTTAAAACTCCTCTCTCTGCTCTGAACTGGTGAAAATGCAAATGGTAAATATAAAATTACTTTTTTCCCACTTTTATAAGTTTTTTGAGCTTAAAATTATTATTTTTTATGTTTTCAATCTTTTTGAGGGGGGAAACACCCTTTTGAGTAGTTATGATGGGTTATTGAGTTGAAATGTGCAGGATCGTTTACGGAGTAAAGATAAATCATTCTCGACATTTTAGCAAACTTTTATCACTTTTTATGCTCTTAAAAAATTACAAAAAAGTGAAAATCATGCAGTCATCTTTTAAGCCCTTTTCAGACTCTTTCAAAAACGAAAAGATTACTGAGTACTTTCTTTTTCGAACTTGTAAAAGTAAATGAACAACCGTCCCCTTAGTATAAGTTTACCCCTTTTACGGATTGAGCCAGGACCATTTACGAAAAAGGTATATGTTGATCAAACATGCTTAATAGAGTTCTCTCCTAAATTATTTTATCCTTTTTTCAGACGTGAGGGACTAAATTGACGAAAAAGAACCTGATGGAGTCTACTTATGTTTTTCTTCTGACTCTCTAAAAATGAAAAACGTCGAGCTTTACTTTCTCCGGGCTCGTTAAAATTTTACAGTTAAAAAGCTGGATGAGTTTTCTTTTTGTGTCTTTTTCAAACTATTAAAAGAAAACGACATTGAGTTACCTGTTTATTGGACTTGTAAAAAGTTAAACAGTATAGGACTCATTAAGCATGATGAGATCGAACCATTCCTTCTTAGGGTTCGTTAAAAATACTTCAACGGACTCAACCAAAGGATGAGCTTACAGTCCAAGCATACGTTATCCTCCTCAAGTTTGTAAAAAATAAAGAGGTACTGGTCAGCAATGGTGGGGGGAAATTGGGAAGGTGTCCATTTTACATCATCACTTAAAAGGTAACATGTCGCTCTTGAACACGGCACTCTGTCGCATTCATGTGCGGGTTGGGAAATCCATTTTCCTTACAGTTAATCAAACCTCATTGAAAATCTTCATGGTTTTGGGTATTATCATTGAGTGAAATGTTGTCAAATCATTATAGTGTCGTTATGTGTTCAAGAGAAGTTCAACCTTGGTTCAAATCCCTTTGCAAAATATTTAGCTTCATTTGCATCGCCAATCCTTGCGTTAGTCCTTGCAAACTATTTTCAAAACTTGATATCATGTTTCATGTCGTAGGCTCTCCTACAATGGATCGCCTCCTATCAACTTCAACTCATTATCTAGGAAGTTGATTTAGATACCTTCAGTACCTTGAAGCCTGCATGCCTTAATGGCAGGTTTTTCGCTTTTGACGACAGGTTCTCATAATTGGCATTCGATCAAACGATTCTATGAGTGTTCGACTCAATATCACATATTTGCACTTCATAGATTATACTGGGAGTACCTTGAGAACCATTTTCATTATTGTTGGTTTCTTACGCACTTGTTAATGGTTCACATCATTGACCGGTAATAAAGTGGTTTTTTCCATGTTCGACTTCAAGACATTCACTCGCATGGTTAGAATCATACTATGGATCGAGAGATGGAGATCAAGACCCTGGATCTAGTTTCATCAATTGAGGTTGCGAGGAGATTTTATATTCATGATTATGTAGACAGATGGTTATGTCCATGCTGTGTCTACCATCTATGTAATCTTAGTTTTTCCATGCTTGTTCATTAAGTTCACTTTACTTTCAGTATGGGAATGCCTACCTCAAAGATGATTTTTGATATATATTTTGCATTGTGTTACCTTTGAATGTTCCTTGCAAGTTTCCGACCATTGCCTCTGACACAATCCTTGGAATGATAAAGCACTTCAATCTTTAAACTTATGTTTCAGACTTCGCACTTTAGGGGGAAATTTATCACACATCAATTTGTCGCCATCACACTTGATGAATTTATGGATATTTTTACCATCCGTGAACATGTTGAAAACAAATCCCTTAGAAGTCAAGCAACTCAAAATATGTTAAAGTACATGATAAATTTAGGTCAAATAGCCCTTACACCTTGTTAAGTTCCACCTCCGCCGATTTCTCTAGAGTTTCCCACGCATGCACTGAAATTTACTCTGAGAACAACGCAGAGCTGCGCTCTGTATGCAACTATAAACTTGCGCACGTGAATTCTAGAAAGTAAAAATAAAAATTACATTCTAGAAACCTAGTTGGTCGAATATTTCCCAACTGAATGATTCCAGGTGATGACTATTCAAACTATAACCATCATAAGATGCATCTCCATCCCTTTTCTCATGGTAACCTAATCCTTCATTAAAGGAGGTTCATACTCTTCTTAGGGATCGAAAACTTCCCCGTCTTTGATCTATAATAAGACTAGAGGGTTGAGGGATGAAGGAAGTCAGAATTCAGAGAATACAAACTTATGTTGTTGGTTTTAAATTGGAAAGCTTGTCATCTGAGGAGGAGATTGAAGGCATTTGGGAGGGGCCTCACAGAATCAAGGCGAAGGTTGTAAGGCTTCTCTTATCTTATGATTAATACAAATGAGCACTTTCTCCCATTGATTTTGTCTTCTGTGAATGGTGAATAGTTTACAATTGTTTATTATATTTATTAAGGCAAATTCAATCCCTAATTTCCTTGATCGTTAGGCTAATTTGTTTGAATTATTATATCACATGTGCTTTTCATCCTTTTATGGTTTATGTTTGCAAGTCCTATCAAGCATTGAAGAGCTGCATCAAGTCACAATAAGGGATCTTCATCAGGCATTTCGTGAAACCGGTAATAGGTCTATCCATTAGCTATATTGCTCATAATTCGAACAAGGTCAACTTAGGGAAAAATTCAGTTCATTTGTCATGATTGTTCCTAGTTTCCATTTAGGATCTAGGGAGATCGATCTTGTCCGCAAGAGGGATTGTCCGGTGTAATAAATAGAAATTGCAACTCCTCAAGATTTCAAACTGAAAACAAGAGACTCAAATTCTACTCTATTAATCCACGAAATGGAAATCACAATCTAAAACAACATGCAGAGACATGCAAAAAGAAAAAACACAAGTACATAGTTATTTATAGGGGAACCCAACTGGGAAAAACCCCTCAAGCCTCTTTTCATTAATCAGTTGAATAAAGAAACTATTACGATTGCTTGCTCTAGCTCTGAGCACAACCTGCAAAAGCAAACCTGCTACCTCTGCTAAATAACAACCGTTAGCCAACACTTAGCCAATTTCTCCCTCCTCCAACCTCCTATTTCCTTGCACAAATCTGAGCTAATTCGAGCTCCTAAACAATAGGGAAGTCCTTATTTCCTTTCATAATTCCCAAGGATTGATCAACTACTTGCATGCAAAATTCTTTACGCTCCACTAGCATACAAATAATTTTACATTGGCCTTAATTCACCCACTCTAGCTAAGGAATTCAAATTCCATGCATCGATGAGCTACTTTGGGCTAATTGATCAATTAACTGACAAATCTATGAGTTAGACTGATGTCTCACTACACAATTGACCTTCAACTAACTCTATCAATAGTTAGAGGTCAGTTAACTAAGTACAACTGAAAATAATGAACTAGATTGCTAAAATTTAGCAATCAACACATGCATGACTGAACTCCAAGCCCACTATCTTGAATTTACTTTTATAACTAAGTTATAAGATCCATGTCACACTAGTTAACTACCTCCAAGTTGTCCTGCTGATGTGGAAATTTGATTTACTCAATTTGACTAAGTCTAAAGTCAAATTGAGCCTTTCTTGTTACACTTTCTATCACTCCCGCTTAGCAAGAAAGGGATTTTGTTATCGATCCATTTGGGCACGTCAATCCCATCATCCATATCAATGTTTTTAGGGCTCATCAAACCCTAATTTCAGTTGCCACATGCCCTAAATAAGTCACCCCTTTGAATGCCTCCTTCCCAGACAGTTTCATGACTTTAAGACATCCAGAAATAGCCTCTAGAGGGACCAACATAGGTAGGCCCATGTAAGAGTGCGCTGTAGAGCAGTTAAGTCCATGCCAGGGTGCTCTGCAGAGCACTTAGGATTCCTATCACCTGCACTGGGGAAGATTGAGCGAAATTCACATAGGGTTTGGGGAATATTCTTATCTTTTGGAGTCATCTAGAAGGTTCCCTCACTCATCAACTCCTATGAGCTTGAAAATGGATGAGGAATGAGTTAAGGTGCATCCTATCCTCTCATCCCTTCCTCCATGGAACTAATTCTAAGTATGGAAGGTCGTTCAATGCCACCATTTATGACAAAACCTCCTTCATTTTCCTACAAATTGACCACTCATCTAAGTGATCACGGGCTGGATTATGTTGAATTGTAAGGAGATAATGTTGCTATGATATTTGACTTTGAGGCAAGTATTGTAATGCCACAAGTTTGTCATGCTTTTGATATGATGTGGATGGGATCCAAGCTCGAGGAAAGGCTTTAAATCAAACCCCAACGATTGTAGTTCCTTCTTCTATTCAATAAAGTGTCTGAACATTTCTCCCATATGTTTGTATTACTTTATATTGCTTATATGTGTGAATTGTATCTGATTCCTTTCACTTATATTCAATAGATCTTTTGCTTTGATCGATTCTTTGTTTTCTGTTGTGTTTACAGGTACTTCTCAAACTTATTAAGTACGATAAGGAGTGACAGGATCGATACAAGGGAGACAAGAGGAAAATGGAACTACAAGTAGGTCTTCTCATCTTATCTATTTCTTATAGGAAAAGACTAAAACACTTTAAACTGTTGTTCTAGATATGGCTAATTATCTGGGGAATTAGTATTTATCCGTAGATACCAAATTCTCCAAAACAAATTGGCGACTCCGTTGGGGAAGATCCTCTTCCCTAGCAGCTTATCCACCTCCTAGGACATCCTTGTAGACATTATTTGTGTTCATAGATTGTAATTCAACTCTTTGCATTGAAAAATTGGTCAAAACTATGTCAAATTGCCTCTTGAAATGGCTCACTGTCACTAGCGCAGGCTTGTGAGGGACACAGTGTGCTGCAGAGCACCCCTGGCTTAGAGACAGTGATCTGAAGCACATTGTCTCCCATTCAGGGTTGTTTATCCTTCTAGGATCAGTTTCCCACCTTTGGAAAGTGTTTTTGCCCACTTTTCTCTGTTTGTTTGTTTGTTGATTGATCAATGAATGTTATGTCTCAAAAAACAAGTTTCTATCTCCTTGTCTAGCCCTACTTTGATTTGATTGATTAATATTTCTTTAATCTTTTCTTTGTCAATATCGGTCTATAGTCAAAGTTAGAACATAGTTGATTAATCTTCGTTCGAAATAAACTATCGTAAAGTCTTCTTTTCCTTCGAAATAGAACTGTCATAAAAGTCTTCGTTCTTATGAAAGATTGATTTATTGTATGTGCATATTTCCTTTTATTCATATTCACATTAAGGAAATTGAAAATAAATACATGCATGTTGCATTGAAAAAGTTTGTGCGTGCTCATAGGAATAGTATAGGGAAATTGCATTAGATTGAGATCTTTGCTCTTTGATCGAAAGAAATCTGATTGCTCTATCCCTAAGTAGCTAGGATTTTCATTGTTAAATTGAATGGAAAGAATGTGTATCATGATAGTTGCTTTCCTAGGAATTTCAGAATACATCGCGTGGTGAACTTGAAAGGCAAATTCCTAAGCAAGATCAACTTCAAATTAACATCAAATTATCGAATAGATCATTGTCATTAACGAGAACATTTAGTGGTTCTAGGCTAGAGACGTGTTCCAACGTCATAAAACAAAGCAGTTGTCACTAACTTGTCTGCAATACATCCCGAGTGTGATACCTCACTCCACGTACGTGAGTATATCATAGCTTGTCCGCGTAACTTCGGGTATATAAGGTGGTGTTACAGTACGTAAAGTATATGGGAATGCTCTCACTGTGCAGTTTTGCATTAAAAAACGCTTATACAGACTGGGCCTCCACGTACCTTCGGGTATATATGGGAGGACAACACTAGATTTCTATCCATCCTTAGGTAACCAAGTCGACCACCTTGTACACTATGATACACCAAACACAACATTCAAGGAGATTACCTGCCCATACTTCTTAGTTCACCAGGAGGTATTCTGCAGTTCACAATTGCTTGGTAAACCTTTTACCTAGCTTACCCATTTTTGTTTATTTATTTTTTGATAATGAAATTAATCAGCAATCGTGGAGGAACATCAACCCTTACCACATTGTTCGCAGAGAACAATGAGTAAATCGCCTTTGCCACCCAAAGCTACACCTATTTAGTCAAAGCGGTCTTGCTTAACTGAGTCGAGTACATCAAGAACTCCTAGTTTTTCATCTGAATTACCTGAAACATGTATTTCGGTAAGTACTGAGACTCTAGTTACTCCAACCATTTTTGGTACATCCGTTTCTGAAGAAGAAGTTTCACAATTACCTGAGGACATTAGCACTGATCCTAGTCAAACAGTAACCAAAGTTGTTCAACAACAAGTTGATCTACAACTTGAAGTTCCTCAACAAGAAATTATTTCTAAACTTGAATCAGTTCAATCATAAGTTAATCCAGAACCTATCACAGTTCAAACAGAAGTTACATCTGAACCTGAAGTTGTTCAGGAACCCCTTTCTGAAACAGTTGTTCTTTTACCCGAACATCTGGACTTCGAATTTGAACATTCAGAAGTTGTTACTTTACCAGAAGAGGATCAACCGATTACCCCTCAGACATAAATAACTACTGAAACTTCCATTTTATCAACACCAGAAATATTTTATGGACCAGACGGTGAAGTTCTTCCACCTAGTTTAATTGTTGTTGAGGAAGAATTGGAAGAAGATTCTACCCACCCCATTCGATTTTAGAACTGGGCTTTATATTTACCCTCATGCTCCTCATTTTACTGCTCTGTTTAATCCTGCTTATTTTCAAGGACCCGTCGATTCTTTAGGGTAACTTTTGGGTCAGTTAACTATGGCTGAACAACCGTCAACATCCCAGACTGTATCATCTGATGCAACTGCGATAGAATATTTTGTTGCAACCTCTTCGATGTTTTCTACCACACCTGAGTTGCACCTATATGGTGAATCATCTATCCTAGTTGGTTACTAATATTTATCTGGAACCCACTCAAGGGTTGCTTCTATACCATGGTCATCACCCATGTCCTCAACTGGAATTATACCTAGTTCTTCTTTAACGAGAATTCAACAGTTTGATCTTGCATATCAATATCAAGCTGGGCAATATGGTCAACAAAGACCTATGTATCCATTAAATATTGTATTGCCACCATATGGAGAGAAATATGCTTATTCACCTTATCCTCCCTATGGAGGACAGTCATATGGAAGTATCTCGCAGTATTCAAGTCAATCTGGAATTCAAGTTTATCAATGGAAACCAACAATGCCAGTTCAACCGAGGCTTGTGTATCCACACAACTAATGCAAATTGTGTCAGCTATTCCTACTACACTTGTTGTTACTACTGTATCACAGTCACGAGTTCAAACTGTTGTATCTCAACCGATACAAATTGGTCCTTCTACATCACAACCACAAGTTTCGGGTCAATAAGCTCAAGTTTCTCAGGTTGTTGGACAACAACCACTTGTGTCGAGGGTTCAACGACAACCTCAAGTTAGTATAACATTATCTGGACTAACCCAAGCTTACACTGGTATAGTTTATTCACAACATGGCCAACCTTTGATTGCTTGGCAACAACAACTGTTAAATAAAAAATAGTTGTACCAACAACAACAATAGTTGATTCAACAATCGTGGCAGCCCCAATTTCAACAGCCTCAATTCCAGCAATTCCAACCCCAATTTGGACTTGCCCAACAGGCTCAACCTAGGTTTGGAAAGTATCAAGCTTACCAAGGTCCTGGTTAACAAGGCTTTGCGAGTTATGGACAACCACAAATTCAACCTAGTTATCAACAACCAAATTATGTTGGATTTGTTCAACAACAACCTTATCAAGGTTACCAAATGCAGATGCCCTATATTGGTATGCAAAGACCTATTACTCAAGCAATTCCATCATATCCTAGGTATGCTCAACCTGACTTGAATCGATAGTTTCCATTCGTAGCAACTTTAGAATTATCAGATTTAAATCGGCTCACTAATGATCCAATTTTATATGCACCTTAGTGGCCGATGATTTTGCATAAGTTACCTTCTCATATTCTGAAATTCAATGGAAATCCCAGAGAAGACCCATCAAATCATGTCATGACCTTTCATTTGTGGTATTCATCAAACTCCTTAAATGATGATTCAGTTAGACTCTGTCTTTTCCAAAGAACACTTATTGATATGGCTGCTAAATGGTACATTGATTTACCAAGAGCTTCTTTCGACAATTTTACGACTTTAGCCATCATGTTTATGACCCACTTCCAGTTACCTATCAGATACGAGATTGGAACGGAACTCCTAACCAACTTTAAACAGACTACTATATCAAATCATATTCATGAGTGGCAACATCATCGTCGAATGGTTAAGATATATGTTCCCAATCAACTTTTCGCTGAGAGGTTCATAAAATCCTTATTGCCATCAATCACCAAGGATGTGGCAAAATGTGGAGTTGTCACAGAAGAGTAAGTAATTGCTTATGCCCAATACTTGGATTTGATTTACACACAATCCGACACGCTCAGCGACAAAATTCCCAATGCACCCTGACTAGCTTTCACTGTTCCTCCTCCTCAACAATCAAGTAAGGACTCTCATGCTGGCGATGATGTGATCGGTTCTTCGAGCACGCAAACGGAAGGAAGACCATCTTGTCAAACTCTTGCCATTACAAATCAAACTACCAACGCATCAGAAAACACTCTTGCTTACGAAGTTAATGCCGTGTCATCTGACAAAGGCAAAAATCAAAGCAACCAGGAGGCAAGAAAAAGGGGAAAAACAAGAAGAAATCAGATAATTTCCCTTAAGATAAATCATCTGATTCCTCTACTTCGGCAAGGAAACCTCATTATCCATGTCTAATCTGTAATGACGAGCATTTTACAACAGATTATCCACACCGCTCATAGGTCTCTAAACTTCTAAAGACTTCTAACACATTTGGAGTGTTGACCGATTTGATTCCAAACCCGGAGACACGTTTCGTTGCAATATACAATGCTTCCACATCCCAAGTACTCATGTTATCCATCACAAAACCACAAAATGAAGTTTTGGTGTCAACGAGAAACAAATATTACGGAAATCCATCGCCATCGTCGAATAACCAGGTCACTGAGTTGTGCATAAATCGACATTTAACCCTCAGGATCGAGCAGCTCATAACTATAACATAGTGGAATATCTTGCTCAATCACCTTCTGCTATGTCGACACTCGAGGTGTTACAAAATTGTCCCTCTCAGAAGCAGGCTTTACTGTTAGCAATTGGCGGAATAGACCCTACGGATTCCAATCTTGTGGTTATTAACCATGCGGGATATACACCACAGTTACCGGCGCAGTTAGCTTTCTTAATTCAAGTAAAACCTCTCAATAAGAATGTTCATCGAACTATTATTAATGAGGCGGCATCTACTTCCATTATGTCAATGAGCTGCTAGAAAACACTTGGTTCATTGTCGTTGTCATGATCACCAACTACGATAAAATCTTTTGACGAACGAACATATACTCCTTGTGGGATTTTGAGTAACCTGCAAATTGAACTAGGGGCCAAAACAATTACTATTGAATTTAAGGTAGTTGACGGACCCCTCAATTACAACATTTTTCTAGGAAGGCCATAGGTATATGCTATGGTTGCTGTGGTTTCCACGTACTTTCTACTATTGCATTCCCTCATAAGGGTGGAATCACAGTTATTGATCAACTTACCTTCTTTACCAATAGTTCATAGGCTACGGGAAGCATTCCATTGGTAAACGGATCCCCGCTGTCACTTCAAAGTGTTGGACTAGGTCTCTTTAAAGATCCTTCCCTAATGGGTACTTTTACACTACTGTCACCATCTGATTTGGCGGAAGTGGAAAGAGTAGAGACTTGCAACATGATTTCCTCTACCTCATCTAATTTAAGGACCAACAATTTTGAAGTTGATAGTAATATTGAGGTCATGCCGCTAAGCCCCATTGAACTAGCATGGCAATCAATTTTTTAGGCTTGTGCGGCAAACCCAAATCCACATTCACCAATAGTATGGGTAGACCGTTCGTTAGAATATGGTATTTCTTCAGATCCTTTCTCACGTATACATTCTACGGATGAAGGAATCGTCTAATCAATGATGATAGGAGAAGAACCTTGGGAAGATTATCATCATCATTCCCATCTTCTAGATGACATTGAAGATTATTCAAATGAACCAAACCACCCTTCAGTAGTTGATTTCCTTTTGAATTCAATTTTCATAGACACAGTATGTTGGGTCCCCATAATACTAGTGATTACCCCATTACTATTGTAATTGTACCCTTATTAATATCGTTGTGCCCATATTATCCCCATATTGTTATTACTGTGCCCCATAGAATCCCTCTATTGTTATTTTTGTGGCTTTATATTATTATTGTTAGGTCGATTGGGTTATATTGTGACTCCTTAAACTCCTATATATAGAAAGGAGGTTTTGTCATTTGTATAATCCAAGAATTGTTCATTTATGTAATGTAAAGGAGGTTGCCCCCTTGAAGAGGCTGAATTCTAAGGCGTTGATCTATCTTTCTATCTTTTCTTGAGCTGGTTTCATAACATTTGGTATCAGAGCTTTGGATTCTAGGGTTTCATTGCTCCAAACAGGTCATCATGGCATTTTCGCTATAACTCTTTTTGGCCACGTTTCAGAAGCTAAAAAAAAAAACCCATTTGAGAAGACATCGCGTTGAAGCTCGGGTCCGAATTTCAGAGCTTTTATCTCTATATTTACGGAGATATGATCTGAGGAAGTTGGTCTTTTTGCAGACTCCTGAATTACATTCCAAATAGGTGACCTGGGGAAAATCGTCATAACATTCTCTTTGAGCATCGGATTGAAATTTCGTCAGAAGGTATAGAAAGAGAACAGATTTTAGTTTCTTGTATATATTTTTTTAGAGCCAAAAGTCGAAACGGTGACTCGTGGCACGTCGTATAAGTTCGCTCTACTGAACTAGTCTATAATCAGGTCACTATGGTAGATTTCGCATAACTCTTCCTTGGAGAATCCAATTTGGATCAAACTGGTGGCATTGGAAAGAGGACACAGAGGGCTACTGCAAGTCACAATTTTAGAATTGGATGATTTGAATGTATAGAGATACATCAGAGGTAATATCGAGCTCCTACAAAGTGAAAAAAGGTGTGTAGATTCTTTTAAATTTTTGCTTAAGATTGGTTTGAAATTTATGCTGAAGGAATTCAAAGGGCATAGTAGAGAATTATTATCGGTAACTGATGCCCCGAGGAAAGAAAATGCAAACACCTAGTAAGGAAACTGAAAGCTCTAGCATGACTCATGAAGAAGAGGAAGAAATGCAACATGACATATCAAAATTACAAGACCAAGTGCAACAACTGTCCCTTACACAAAAAGGAACAGAATCTAAGATG
>APFE031681677.1:24421-62312 GCA_000404065.3 Pinus taeda | reverse complement strand
AAGATAACTTGGTCCTTTTCATGTTTAGAGAGTTTGGAAAGGGACAAAAAGAAAACTCCACAAGTTATTTTTCATAGATTTGTCTCTCAAGTCTGAAAACGCGTAAAACAATACGAGAGAGAACCTATTGACCATGTTCAGTCAACGTATTCCTTTTTCGTAAATAATCTATCTCAGATCGAAAAAGGGTTAAACTTATACTGAGTAGATGTCATTTCCAATCCATTATCGAGATGAAAAGGACAAGCGCTTGGAAATCTTTTCATATTTAGAGAGTTTGAAAAGAGCTTAAAGAGGACTCCAAAGGGGTTAATCTTTTGTTATTTAACAGACCTCGAAAAATAAATAAAAGTATGCTTTGTGGTCAAAGGTACAATTTACAATCGAGCACGTCAAATTTTGCAAGTCAGTTATAAAACCTACTCAAAACACCACCAAATGGATTAAAAATACCTGTTTCATAGGTAAAAATAGGTAAATGCTAATGTTTACTCAATTAATGAACATGAAATAAACATAAAACAAGTTTTTTCCATGTATTTTTACCATTTGATACTTACCATTCAGTTTTGTGCTCTGGGCTAGTTTTTTACCTCAAACTTTAGTAGCTAATTACGAGAGATTCTGTGGACCATTTCTCGTGCCATCTGGATTAGGTAGGAGATCTACCCCTCCTTTTTATTTTTAGGTTATTCTTTTAATGTTTCATGCAAGTTTTAGGGTTTTTTGGGGCCTCTAGGGTTTGATTTGTTCGACTTGGGATAAGCGCAGGATTTCACAACAAAAACTGCACTAAGGAGCACCCTGATAGAAGGTTGCCTACTCTTCATGGGACTGTCTCTATGCCTAGGCTGCGCTGGGCAAGTTTCAAAAACTTGATTTAGCTCTTTGCTCCAAAAATTGTCCTGTTTTTTGCATGGAAAGGATCCTAACTAAGCTTATGATTGGATTTCAAGCTTTCATCAGATCAGAATGTCGATTACATGGTGAGAAAGAGAGCATGTAGAAAAGACATGGTTTCCGTAAATAATCCAGGTATAGTTGAAGCCCTCAAAAATTGTGGGTTACTCAAATACTTCAGGTTGTTCAGAATGAGGTGACAAAGAAAACTATTGCAGTTCCTAGTTCATGCATGGGATCCGATAGATCAGGATTTTCACATAGGGGAAAAAATAGTCCCTATTACTATTGATGATATTTACTTTCTTACCGGACTGTCGAGGAGAGGTGGCCCCATCTTACTTTATGGATTTTCCCATGGAGGTGAATTAGTGAGGGATTAAATTCGAAAGTTTTGTCGGTTAGGTACACAGCTTAGCAAGGATGGGAAAATAAAATCATGGATGTAAGTGATTTTCCTTTGATAATGATTCTCTTCACAATCGTAAAGTTGGCTGGTAGTGTGACACTTCATTTGGTGAATAGATCATATATGCAGTATGCACTTGGGCGTCTACAGCCAAAATTATTCAACTGGTCTGAGGTCGTGCTTTCTTCACTGAAAGAACAACTGACCAAGTTAAAAGGTGCTAAGACGAAGTTTTTGCTATGGTTTGATCTTAATCACTTTTACCTTAGAGAGAATTCCATTGATGCAATCGTGACATGTATCACTGGGTGTAGCTGGTCCTAGAGATCCATTGATGCAGAGGTGGGTCGAATTGATGGCTCGACATGCGGGTCAGTCAACAATAATTTTCTCCACTGCATTCTTCAGTTGGCTTGGTCAACAACACATTTTCATCGAGGAGCATCCATACTCATGGATGGATTTTCATGGAGATCCAGACTTGATTCTACTAGTTGGAGCACAATGGAGTGCTATAGGTAAATCGTTTGACCAAAGTTTTTTTTTATTTTCAATTTTCTACATGGTTTTGTGTTTTTAATGTTTCCAATACTAAACTCAAATCATTCTCATGCATGCAGATGTAGGCACTGTGACCTACGAGACACCAACAGGAGGCAGGTGGCCCAGCACGAAGAAACATTGGAAGACTGGTCCTCCAGGATTTGGATTTGGCTGAAACCTTGGCAGAGTTGAAGGATCATATAGAGGGATTAACCCCTGGTATTCTGGATGTCCAGATCGAGGAGTTACCTATGAGGCTGCAGTGCCACATTATTGGTGTTCCTAGACACTGGATGAGGCTTTTGTGCATGATAGCACAGGCTGTGACCTATTATCATGAGCATCACTAGGTCTACATAGGATGTTTTTTGCATGCATTTTGAGTTTTTGGGTCAGATGACCAAACTTGTCTTGGACACAAATTTTGTAAAAAAATTTAAAACATCTATCAATTTTTACTCTCAGAGTTTTCTATGGCTATGTGCAATCCTATTCAACTATTGGTGTGAATTGAAAATGTTACTTTCACATGTGTTGCAAATGTCTATTTAACACATAATTCGCTAGAGAATCAGTTAAAGTGTTAAAGTTTCTAGAAATATGTTGATATCGAATGTATTCAAAATGCCTTTCGAAAATACGAAATCTAAGGAACATATGAAGAATTGTTGGGTTTCATATGGTATACACACTTGTAAGTTGTAGCACAATGAGTTGTGAGTCTAGCCTAACGATGATTCGGAAAATGCCAAGTGAAATGGCATCATAGAGAAGTTCTATCAACACGCTATACTCAGTGATATTGTTCATTAAACGACCGATACAAATCCCTTGAAAACTCACTAACTCACTAGTTGGAGCGAAAATAGCCCATGTTGCAGAATATAGGTTCTGCGTACTACAACTAGCACCATCAGTGTAACCAACAAATGGTTCCAAAGATTCTAACATCTGCAACAAATGCAAAGTGGATTACCAACCAGATAAAAAACTCTAAAAGACACATTGACATACACACATGCAATGAAAGCATATATACAGTGAGTTTTACTACACTAAATTAAGCATAGTAACATTTGGCGTACAACTTGTTTTGGGGCTGGGACAATGGAATCCCATCATAATCCACTAACTCGTAGGCACCTTTTGCCAAAACACACTTGACAATATAAGGACCCATCCATAGCGGTTCAAATTTCCTTGCTCCAAGTTTATCAGCTTCCTAATCATAAAGTAAGACCAGGTCTCCTTCTGAGAAGATACGAGGCTCGACATTTCTATCATATTTCACTTTGATTCATTTCTTATGTCCTTCATTAGCTAATGCGACATCACGACAGGTTTCATCTAGATGGATAAGTTCTAAGAAACACAATTCTTCTTCAGAAGTGTCGGGTAATAGGTCAATCACGAGTTTGAGAGATGAAATTTCACATTGTATCGATAAGATTGCTTGCTTCCAAACCGTACACCAATTGAAAGGGTGTGAATCCAGTTGCATTCCTCACCAAGGTTCAGTATGCCCACAAAGCTGAGTACATGATTAAATGCCAGTTTCATTTATGAACCCCTATCATTCTTTGCAACATTCACTTAAGGACCTTGTTGATAGCCTAAACTTGTCCATTAGCTTGCGAGTAAGAAGGAGTAGAACTATCGTGTGATAGTCCTAACTTGGCAGTTAACTCACTCATCATATGATTTGAAAAACGCGACCCATGATCTATAACTATGGCCTATGGTACACCAAACTGGACAACCACATGGTTGAAAAAGAAAATAGCAGCCATTTTGTCACGGTTGTTTAATGTTGGCATTGCCTCGACCCATTTTGTAAAATAGTAAAAAATGACTATAATATACCCATGCCCCCCTAGCTGAGTGAGGGTTACATGTCATGAAGTCAATGCCCCATTTGGCAAATGGTCCAATAGCAATAGATGCAATGGTGCAAGTGGTAATCTAGCTTTGCAGTCATATATCTGACATGCATGAAAAATTCTGACGGCAATAATATAATCTTTGAATATAGTTGGCCAGAAGTAACTAGCATAGAGAATTCTCTGTGCAGTAGCATATCTAGATAAGTGCCCACCACAAGCACCTGAATGGCAATCATTCAATGCTTTGTCGGCTTCCTCATGTGTGAGGCAACTCCATAAAATCGTATCAATACCATGAAGGTAAAGAGTGTCCCCAATGATCAGATAATATTTGGCTTGGTATCAAATACGTTGTTGTTGCGAGCGAGAGGTATCAGGCTGGAAAGTTTGGGTCTAGAGATAAATCAGTACATCTCCATACCATGGGTCAGATGACGATATCAAGAAGAGACTCATCCGAAATCTATGGTTCAGATGTTGAATCAATGGAGGTATAGGGAAGGTCACAAAGTATCTCGGCGAAAACGAGAGATTTCTTTGATCTGGACTTGATGAATTCTAGATCAAATTCCTGCAAAATGACTATCCATTTTGAGTATCTACCCCCCGGTAATTGACGTGACAAAATATATGTCATAGGGTTGCAATACGAAATGACAGTGGTCTTTCGGAGCAGGATGTAGTGGTGAAATCTCTTAACAACATGCACAGTTGCCAAAGCTAAATTTCTGACATAAGAGTACTTACTTTCTATGTCATTCAGATTTTGGCTCAAGTAATATATTGAATGTTCTATCCCATCTTAATCTTGGACTAAAACCATGCCAAAGGTTGTATCTGCAGCTGCAAGATACGGGTAATAATCATTTTGAAAATTCAGATAATACATTAATGACACTCTAATATAGGTATCTTTAATAGCATCAAAGGAAGCTTGCGCAACTTGATCCCAATGGAAGGGTATCCCCTTTTTCAAAATATGTGTAGAACCTTTAGCCATTTTAGCATAATTGGGAATGAACCTCCTCAAAAAGTTAGCCTTCCCTTGGAGTCTCTGTAACTGTAAAAGATTTGAAGGTGGAGGCAAGTCAATAATTGTGTGAACCTTTAGAGGATCGAGTCAAATTCCATCTCTAGCCACTATGAATCCAAGCAATCGACCAAAACCAACAAAAAACACACATTTGTGTGGATTGAGTCATATCTTGTAGTGTCGGCACCATAAAAATATTGCTCTCAAATGTTGCGGGTGATCAGTCTGCATTCGTGAATGAGCAGGTAAATAGTCAAGGTAAGGTTGAACAATATGCTTGATGTAATGGAATGCATAGTTCATTGCCCTCTGAAATGTGGCCCCTGCATTATTCAAACTAAAAGGGAGTTTCCTATAAGTGAATGTGCCCCATGGACAAATAAAAGCTGTTTTAGATTGGTCCTGTGAGTGGATATTGATTTGATTGTAACTAGAAAAACCATCCATAAATGAGAAAATTTCGCATCCAGCACATTCATCAATAATCTGGTCGATAAAAGGAGTAGGATAATTGTCTTTTGGACAAGCCTCATGTACATCCCTATAATCGACGCACTCTCGTATTGTCCCTTGTTTTTTCATGACAAGAACAATGTTGGAAACTCAATCAGTATGAGGTACAGGGTAAATAAAACCATCATGCAAAATATTTTCAACTTTTTCTTTAATGGAAATGACTTTATTTGGATGAATAGGTCGAAGCCACTGTGGTACTGGTTTGACATCAAGATACATTTTGATTTCATGTTCAACTATACTAGATTCAATGCTTGGCATCTCCTCGTATGACCATGCAAATATATCTCGAAATTCATGAAAGAGAGTACAGTAAGTATCAAGTTCTGATGGAGAACAATATTTTCTGACATGAATTTTTTCTACAACATTAGGTTTGGTCGAAATATTAATAGATCGTTTCTTTAATATTTGATAGGTTTCACTCGGAATCTATTGTATCTATGAAAACGGGATTTGAAAGGAAATCAACAACTGAAGGGTGTTTAAGTTCATTTGAATAATCTTCAATGTCATCTGGAGGATGGGAATGATGATGATAATCTTCCCAAGGTTCTTATCCTATCATCATTGATTGGACAATTCCTTCATCCGTAGAAAATATACGTGAAAAAGGATCTGAAGAAGTACCATATTCTAATGAACGGTCTACCCATACAATTGGTGAAAGTGGATTTGGGTTTGCCGTGCAAGCCAAAAAAATTGATTGCTATGCAAGCTCAATGGGGCTTAGTGGCATAACTTAAGTATTGCTATCAACTTCAAAACTATTGGTAATCCTCCTTAAATCAGATGAGGTGGAGGAAATCATGTTGCAAGTCTCTACTCTTGCCACTTCTGCCAAATCAGATGGTGACGGTAGTGTAAAAGTACCCATTAAGGAAGGAACTTTAAAGAGACCTACACCAACATTTTGAAGTGATAGTGGGGGTCCATGTACCAATAGAATGCTTCCAATAACCTGAGAACTAGATGCAAAGAAGGCAAGTTGATCGATAACTGTGATTCCACCTTTATGAGGGAATGCAAGCGTATGAAAGTACGTGGAAACCATAGCAGCCATAGCATATACCAAAGGCCCAATAAAATGTTGTAGTCAAGGGGTCCATCAACTACCTCAACTTCAACAATAACTGTTTTGCCCCCTAGTTCAACTTGCAGGTTACTCAAAATCGCACAAGGCAGATATATGCATCCGTCGAAATATTTTAACGTTGTTGGTGATCGTGACAATGATGGTGAACCAAGTGTTTTCCAGTAGCTCATGGACATAATGCAAGTAGATGCCCCCTTGTCAATAATAGTTCGGTGAAAATTTTTATTTAGAGATTTTACTTGAATTAAGAAATCTAATTGTGTCGGTAACTGTGGTGTATATCCCGCGTGGTTGAAAACCATAAGATTGGAATCCGTAGGGTCTATTCCACCAATTGCTGACAACAAAGCCTTCTTCTGGGAGGGACGGTTTTGTAACACCTCAAGTGTCAACATAAGAGAAGGTGATTGAGCAAGATCTTCTATTATGTTATAGTTCTAAGATGCTCATGCTCGAGGGTTAAATGTCGATTTATATACAACTCCCTTTGGTGGTTTTATTGTTAATTCTAGCGCAATTGGTGTGGAATATTTTCATATGAATTCGAAGTCGAAGGATTAGGTTGATCAGTGGCCTGATTATTCAATAATGACAGTGGATTTCCATAATATTTATTTCGTGTCGACACCAAAACATCATTTTTAGGCTTTGAAGCAGATAACATAAGTACTTTGGATGTGGAAGCATCTCTGTCGCAACCAAATTTGTCTCTTGGTTTGGAAATGGATCAGTCAACACTGCAGATGTGTTAGAAGTCTTTAGAAGTTTAGAGACTTCCGAGAGGTGTGGACAATCTCTTGTAAAATGCTCATCATTATAAATTAGACATCAATAACGAGGTTTCCTTACCGAAGTAGAGGAATCAGATGATTTCTCTTGAGGGGGATTATCTTGTTTCTTCTTGTTTTTCCCCTTCTTCTTGCCTCCTAGTTGCTTTTGATTCTTGCCTTTGTCAGATGACACAACATTGACTTCGGAAGCAAGAGTGTTTTCTGATGCATTTGAAGTTTGATTGGAAACAACAAGTGTTTGACCAAATGGTCTACCTGTTGTTTGTGTGCTCGAAGATCCAATCACACTGTCACGAGCATGAGATTCCTTACTTTATGGTGGTGGAGGAACAGTGAAAGTTGGTTAGGGTGCATTCATAATCTTGTCGTAGAGCATGCCAGACTGTGTATAAATCAAGTCCAAATATTTGGCATGAGCAATTACTTTCTCTTCTATGACAACTCCACTTTTCGCCAGATCCTCGGTGATTGATGGAAACAAGGATTTTATAAACCACTCAGCCAAAAGCTGATTATTAACATAAGTATTAAGCATTTGATGACAACGTTGCCACTCATGTATATGATCTAATATATGAGTAGCGGTAATCTATTTAAAGTTGGTCAGGAGTTCCGTTCCAGTCCCGTATCTGATGGGTAACTGGAAGTGGGTCAAAAATGTGGTGGCTAAAGTCATAAAGTTGTCGAAAGAAGCTCATGGTAACTCAATGTACCACTTCGCAACCAAACACGTAAGTGTTCTCTTGAAAAGATGAAGTCTAACTAAATCCTCATTCAAGGAGTTTGACGAACACGACAAATGAAAAGTCATGACATGATTTGATGGGTCTTCTTTGGGATTTACATTGAATTTTGAAACGTCAAAAGGTAACTTATGTGGAATTACTGGTCACCAAGGTGCATATAAAATTGGATCATTAGTGTGCCCGTTTAAATCTGGTAATTCAAGAGTTGCTACAAACGACTACTGTCGATTCAAGTCAGGTTGAGCATACCCAAGATATGATGGAATTACCTGAGCAATAGGTCTTTGCCTACCAGCATAGGGCATCTATATCTGGTAACCTTGATAAGGTGGTTGTTGAACAAATTCGATAGAAGGTGGTTGTCAATAACTAGGTTGAATTTGTGGTTTTCCGTAACTAGAAAATCCTTGTTGACCAGGACCTTAGTAAGCTTGATAATTTCCAAACCCAGGTTGAGCTTGTTGGGCAAGTCCAAATTGGGGTTGGAATTGCTGGAATTGAGGTTGTTGATATTGGGGCTGCCAAGGTTGTTGGGATACAAGTTGTTGAATCTGATATTGCCCCCCAATGTTTGCTTCACTAGGTTTTGAATAAAATATACCAGTGTAAGCCTGAGTCACTCCAGATAAAGGTACACTAACTTGAGGTTGTTGGACCCCAGACACAAGCGGTTGTTGTACAACAGCCTGAGAAGCTTGGACCTGTTAACCTGAAACTTGTGGTTGGGAGGTAGAAGGATCAGTTTGTACAGGTTGAGGTACAACTGTTTGAACTTGTGACTGTGGTACAATGGTAACAATAGGCATAGTAGAAATAGCTGGCACAGTTTGCATTGGTTGTGTTGGATACACAAGCCTCGGTTGAACTCACATTATTGGCTGCCATTAACAGACTCGCATTCTAGACTAACCTGAATACGGTGGGATACTTCCATATGATGGTCCTCCAGGATATGGAGGATAAGGTGAATAGCAATATTGCTCTCTATATGGTGGCAATCCAATATGTAGTGGATACATAGGCTGTTGTTGACTAGATTGCCCAGTTTGATATTGATATGCAGGATCAAACTGTTGAGTTCCCGTAAATGAAGAACTAGGTAGAATTCTAGTAGAGGACATGGGTGATGACCATGGTGTAGAAGAAACCCCTGAGTGGGTTCCAGATAAATATTTGTAACCAACTGGGATGGACGGTTCACCATATGGATGTGACTCACGAGTCGTAGAAAACATCAAAGAGGTTGCGATAGAAGATTTTGCCATAGCTGCATCAGATGATATAGTCTGAGATGTTGACGCTTGTTCAACCATAGTTAACTGACCCAATAGATGTCCTAAATAATCAACTGGTACTTGAAAAGAAGCAAGATCAAAAGGAACAGTAAAATGAGGATTATGAGGGTAAAGATAAATCCCTGTTCCAAAATGGAATGGAGTTCCAAGTGTAGTATCTTCTTCAAATTCTTCCTCAACAATAATTAAACTAGGTGGAAGAACTTCTTCATCTAGTCCGTGATGACTTCTGGTGTTGGTAAAGTGGAAGTTAAGTAGTTACTGATGTCTAAGGGTTAACTGGTTGAGCATCTTCCGGTAAAGTAATAACTTCTGAATGTTCAAATTCGAAGTCCAGATGTTCTGGTAAAAGAACAACAGTTTCAAGGAGATGTTCCTGAACAACTTGAGGTTCAGAAGTAACGTCTGATTGAACTATGATAGGTTCTGGATTAACTTCTAGTTGAACTGATTCAAGTTTAGAAGTAATTTCTTATTGAGAAACTTCAAGTTGAGAATCAACTTGTTGTTGAACAACTTCGCTTACCATTTCTCTAGTGTTAGCTATAGTATCCTTAGGTAATTGTGAAAATTCTTCTTCAGTAACAGATGTAACAAAAATAGTTGGAGTAACTGGAGTCTTAGTACTTACCGAAATGGGTGACTCTGGTAATTCAGATGAAAATCCAGGAGTTCTTAATGTACTTGACTCAGTTAAATGAGATCGCTGTGACCAAATAGGTGTAGCTTTAGGCAACAAAGGTTGTTTGCTTGATGTTCTAAACGAACAACGAGGTAAGGATTGATGTTCCTCCATGATTGCTGATTAATTTTATTACAAAAAGAAATAAACAAAAAGGAGTAATCTAGGCAAAAAGGTTTACCAACCAACTATGAACTACAAAATACCTCCCGATGAACCGAGAATTACGGGCTTGCAATCTCCCCGAATGATGTGTTCGGTGTATCATAGTGTACAAGGCTACTAACTCGGTTACCTAAGGATTGATAGCAACCTAGTGTTGTCCTCCAAAATATACTCGAAAGTACATGGAGGCCCCATCCATATAAGTGTTTTCTAATGCAAAACCGCACAGTGAGAGCATTCCCATATATTTTGCATACTATAACACCACCCTATATACCAGAAGGTACGTGGACAAGCTACGATATACTCACGTACGTGGAATGAGATATCACACTTGGGATGTATTGCAGAAAAGTTAGCAATAGCTGCTTTGTTTTACGATGCCAAAACATGTCTCTAGCCTAGAACCACTAAATGTTTTTCATTAGGTGACAATGCTCCATTAGGTAAATTGAGGTTAATTTTAAGTTGATCTTGCTTAGGAATTTTCCTTTCAAGTTCACCACGAGATGTATTCTGAAATGCCTAGGAATGCAACTATTATGATAAGCAGTCTTTGCATTCAATTTAACAATGAAAATCTTAGCTAATAGGGATAGAGCAATTAGATTTCTTTCGATCAAAGAGCAAAGAAAACAATCTAATGCAATTTCCCTAAACTATTCTTATGAGCACACACAAACTTTTTCAATGCAAAATGCATGTATTTCTTTCTGATTTCCTTAATGTGAATATGAACAAAAGGAAACTAATGTACATACGATCAATCATTCTTTAATAAGAATGAATACTTTACAACATTTCTGTTTCAAAGGAAAAGAAGACTTTTACGACACTTTATTTCCAACAAAGATTAATTGACTATAATCTAACTTTGAATATGGATCGATAATGACAAAGAAAACATTTAAGAAACATTAATCAACCAAGTCAAAGCAGGGCTAGAAAATGAGATAAAAACTTGTTTTTTGAGACATGACATTGATTAACTAATCAACAAGCAATCAAACAGAAGGAATTTGGCAAAAAACTAAATCCAAAGGTGGGAAAGTGAACCTAGGAGGATCAGCATGGCCCTAAATGGGAGATAGTGTGCTTCAGAGCACTATCACTAAGCCAAGGGTGCTCTACAGTGCATGCTGCCTCTCACAAGCCTACGTTGGTGACAGTAAGCCATTTCAAGGGGCAACTATCATAGTTTTTGACCAAAATTCAATGCAATAAGGCTGAAATACAATCAATGAAAACAAGTAGGGTCTGCAAGAGTGTCCTAGGAGGTGGATAAGCTACTAGGAAGGATGATTGTTGGTACCATTCCATTACCATCATTTTCTTCTAAAAACATCATCATTTGTCTATATTTTTCCTCCATAGACCCATTTATATTCATCGAAATTGATTAGTTAATAGAAGTATAGTTATTAGTTTGCATTAAAGTTAATTTATGAATTTTTATGTTAGAAATTAGGAATTTTCAACAAAAAGATTACAGGAAGTCATAATATCCTGTAAAGGGTTTATCATCTGACACATGGCATGACAGTCAAGCTAAAGCAATGGATAGGAACGAGATCCTGAATGTACATGCATGGTGAAAAATCGATTCTACAACAAATCAAAAACTCCTGGTTATGCGGTCAACGCTGGTCAAACCCCAGCCTTTTGGTTACAAAGGCAGTAAAAGCCATGGTTTCCCAAACCGGTTTCGTTTTGTTTTTTTTGGAAATTGGTTTAGATTAGCAATGACCAAAAATCACTCCATTGTAAAAGCAGAAACACCTGCTTAATGAATGTACATTCGATTTAGATAGGGAGGCAGATAAAGACTACGTATTATTTTGTTTTAAAAAACAGTTACGATTATTATCTCTGTGTATCGTTTGAGAACCGAACACTTGTATGTGATTGCAATCTTCATCACTTGAATATAGTTACGGTTTTACTCCAGCAGTTTCTATGTGTTAATACTCTCGTTGCTTGAGTTTACTTCAGTGTACCATTGAAATGTGGACGGGCCCTGCGTGGATTGGTATACTGTTAATTTCGTTTCCTTAGCAGTTTTTGAATTTGAATAGAATGCATAGTGTTAAGTGTTATTTCCATGTTTATGACTTTGTCGATTTGATTAGAAATTCTCATAAATGGTATTTATGGTGATAGCTTGAAGATTTTATCGTTAGATCGTTGAACCATATCTTGTAAGAGATTTTATCCATCGTTATATTTTAAAGCATTTCCATAGACTCTGTTTTTATGCATTTAAAATTCAGTGTGCTTTTGATTTTTCATGTATGCTTCAGTGTTAACTAGACAAAGATTTTGTGCATAGCATCCTTGTAAGGGGATTAAAATCTCAGTCTAGAAATACGTTGTATCCTTAGGACAGTTAGATAACTTAGGTGATCTGAGTGTTAATGTGAGAGGAATCATATCTTAACCTTCTGTAAAGAATTACTATAGCCTATCACAATAAACACTTAGTTAGGAATCCTTTATGTCTATAGACTTTAGACACATGCCTCGAAGTTTACTTACCCTGGTTGATAATAAATCTAGTCTAATCTAGCACCCTAGATTGGCCACTACATTTTGGCATCGTTGTCGAGGAGGCATAGTTAGAGGATTTTGAAAAAAAATCAAAATGTAAAAAATTTAAATCAACAAAAACAAACAAAAACACAACATAGATTTGATTGTCACTTTAGAAATCATGTTTTCTTATGCCTAGATCTAGAGATAATAGAGGTAGATTCACAAAACCCCTCATCCAAAAACTAACCTATCACCAAGAGCAGACCCTTTGGGAAAAACGGAACACACAACACCAGCTGAGGAATCCACCATACAAAAATTAGAGGGTAAACACAAATCAGGCCAAAGACTTACACTTATTGAGAGACAAATCCTATTAGCACACGAATCTTAGAAGAAACATCTCCCTGAATCTTCTACAAAGAGAGAAAGTAGAAAAATAACTCAACAATCTCTAGAACAACTCTTTGGAACGAGTTATACTGAACAAGAAATCAAATCACTAGAGGAATCTATAAAAATGGCTGAGGAAGGAGGAGGATCAGCAAGAAGACCCACTCTTGAACAATAACACGATCAAGGAGAGGAGGAATAATCAACCTTTAAATTTCCTATCCACGAACCAGAAGACAATCATGATGAGGAAATAAAAATGAGAAACATATCTCCTTCTGTGTTACCAAACTTTTATGGCATGGCTTCAGAAGACCCAGATTCGTTCTTGTTTGAGTTGGACATTGTATGTCGAACATATGGTTACACAGATGATGCCCATAGGCTTAGACTCTTCCCAGCAACATTAAAGGCATCAACACTAAGATGGTTCATGGGACTTGGTGAGCATGCAATAACTGATTGGGATGGCATGAGAAGAATATTCCTAAGGAAATACCAACCTTATTGTAGATCAAAGGATTCTAAAGATGATATCTTTAGGATGAATCAACAAGAGGATGAAAGTTTAGAAGAGTACTCAGAACAATTTGCTTACAATTTACAAAAATCAAAACATTGATCCATGACTCTTGATCTCATTAGAACAATATTTTTGAAGGGAATTCGAGATGAATACTTAGATGATCTTAATTTGATGGGAAAAGGTGATATTTCCACCTTACCTTTCAAAGAAATTGCTGATCTATGTGAAAGGTATTCTAGGAGCAAAACCAAAATTGGAAAGAGAACCATATCATCCAAAGCCACAAAATCTGCTTCAGCCAGTGTCACACGAGCTGAAATAGGAAATTTGTTAGAGGAATTCAAAACAGATCTGTTGTGTACATTAGGGACTCAAATTGACACTCTTAAAGCTAAGAAAAGACAAGAGGAGGAATATCAAATGATGGCTATCTTTTGTCCAAAATGCTGGAAGAAGCATGCCTTAAAAGATTGCCCATTAGAAAACATTCAAGTTTGTGCCTTTTGTACTGAAAATCATGATATATTTCATTGCTCTAAAGTCAAGGTTTTGCAGAATTGTAATATGGCAGCCAATACAGATATGGAGAATGTGTATTTTATCGGCGCAAAGAGACCATGGCAGCCAATACCTCCACCTCAAGGTATGTTCCCAAACCAAAATTTACAATTTCCTACACATGATCAGATGTATGCTCAGAATTCATGGAATGTACCCATGCCATGGTAGCACCAAAGTTACCCACAACAACAATGGAGAGCATCTCAGCAATACTCTCAGCAATATCAACCATACCCTCAACCATACCAACCATATTCGCAGCCATATCAACAATACCATCAGCCATATTCGTCATATCATCAGTCATATCAGCAATATCCTCAACAACAAGTTGTTTACCCACATCAACCCCAACCCACTCAACAAGCATTACCTGCTCCTCCACCAATAAATCCACCACAATTACAACTTCCATCTAACCGACAACCTCCTAGACCTACTCAAATCCCTGCTAAACCTATACCAAATCCAAATAACAGAGCAGAGAGACCAGCTTACAATGTAGATGAGGGACCCTCATATCCCACATTACCCTTGCAAAATATCAATTTGAGGTCTGGTAAGGTACTTCAGCAAGAATCTTCCAGCAGTTGAAAAACAAGGAGAAAAATGAAGAAAATGAGAATGAAACTCCCATTCAAAGGAAACCAAATGATTCATCAAACACAAGGCAAATGCAACTGTTGCATCCACCACCTTTCTAGACGCGATTGCGTCCAAACAAAACTTCCCATGATCTATACACAGTTTGATGTTTTAGATGAGCTAAGAATGTCTATATAATTCCGCTACTACAAGCATAAAAGACATTCCATATATACTAAAGCCATCAAAGAACTGGGCTTAAGAAGCCTCCTAGGAAAGAGTTGATCCACAAACCATTTCATGTTATTGGAACATTTTAGCTGCCCTTAATGACAAACACCATTTCAATGGAAAGTATGTTGATCCTGGTATTCCCAGAGTCACTACAATCATTAACAACATACATATTCCAAACACTTTAATTGATCTTGGGTCCGCAATAAATGTGATGACTCTTGAAACCATGAAAACACTCCATCTCACAAACTTGCAGCACACAACCATTGTTCTAGAACTCGTTGATAGGTCTAAAGTGATTCCTGGAGGGATTTTGGAGGACATAATTGTTTCACTGGACTCTTGGGAGTATCCAATGGACTTTTCAGTTCTGCAGCCAAAATCCAATTGAGGAGGACACCCTATTATCCTTGGTAGACCATGGTTAGCAATTGCTGATGCATTCATAGGATGTAGATTGGGTAATATGATCATTTCATGAAGAACTGAAAGAAAACAACTCACTCTTTACCCATCATCACAATCACCAGCAGTAGCACACAATTTATGGCTTGATGATAAATACAATGATAAGGTAGAAGTTCAATCTGTTTTCAGCATCAACCAAATCTATGATTTTCAAGAACATAATAGTGATGATTTGGTAGAATTGTTCCTCTCTCAACCTGATGTTTCCAAAGAATTGAGGAATGACCAATACCATGCTGCAGATGAACTTTTGGCACAAATTTTTCAGGAAACATGCACCATTCATTCTTTGCAAACAACATTTCACAACATTTTTCCTATCCAATCCATCACAAACACACAGAGTAAGACCATAGAGATTAGTCCAGGAAAAACTTTGAATATTGGCACTCACCTAGACTCATTTCAGGAAGAGAAATTGATTCAATTATTGAGAAAATACCAGAAAGCATTTGCTTGGGACTACACCGATATGCACGGAATCCACCTTGAAACATGCACTCACCATATTTATACAGATAGCAATATCAAACCAGTGAGGAAACCACAGAGACGAATGAACCCCATGCTTCAGGATATTGTTAGAGAGGAACTACAAAAACTGTTGAAAGTCAATTTGATCTATCATATCTCGAACAGTCAGTGGGTATCCCCATTGGTAGTAGTGCCCAAGAAAAATGGTAAGTGGAGGATTTGTGTTCACTACAGAAATTGAACAAAGAAACCCTCAAAGATTATTTCCCACTACCATTTATTGACCAGGTGCTAGACACATTAGCTGGGAAATCATCATTCTCTTTTCTTGATGGTTTCAGTGGCTACAACCAGATCAGGATAGCCTTAGAGGACCAGGATAAAACCACTTTTACTTGTCCTTAGGGCACTTATGCTTATAATCTTTTTCCATTTGGACTTTGCAATGCTCCAGCTACATTTCAGAGAGTTGTATTAGCTATTTTTTCTGATTTAGTTCATGATTGTGTTGAAGTTTATATGGATGATTTTTCAGTGTATGGTGATTCATTTGAGCATGCATTAACGAATCTTGAAAAAGTTTTGAAGAGATGTATTGAAGCTAATATGTCCCTGAGCAATGAAAAATGTTTTATCATGTTAAATGAAGGGATAGTATTAGGACACTATATTTCTTCTCACGACATTAAAGTTGATCCATCAAAAATACAGATCATTGTCGATTTGCCAATTCCAAAGACTCAAAAAAGGTAAGAAGATTTCTTGGGTATGCAAGCTATTACAGAAGATTTATTGAGCATTTTAGTAGAATAGCTTTACCTTTGTTTAAGCTTCTAGCCAAAGATGCACCTTTCAACTCGAATGATAATTATTAGCAAGCATTTGAAACACTCAAAGGAAAGTTATCAACCACACCAGTCTTAAAAGGACCTAACTGGAACTTACCATTTCACATCTTTACAGATGCATCTGATACTGCAGTAGGTGCCTCATTAGGCCAAAAAGAGGAATCTTGTCATTATTCCATCTAACACCTGCAGAATTAAACTACAACATTCCATTACCATCTTTTTCTTCTAAAAACATCATCATTTGTCTATCTTTTTCCTCCATAGACCCCTTTATATCCATCGAAATTGATTAGTTAATAGCATTATAGTTGCTGGTTTTCATTAAAATTAATTTATGAATTTTTATGTTAGAAATTAGGAATTTTCAACAAAAAGATTACAGGAAGTCATAACATCCTGTAAATGGTTTATCATCTGACACTTGGCATGATAGGCAAGCCAAAGCAATGGATAGGAACGAGATTTTGAATGTACATGCATGGAGAAAAATTGATTTTATAGCAAATCAAAAGCTCCTGGTTATGCGGTCAACGCTGGGTCAAACCCCAGCCTTTTGGTTACAAAGGCAGTAAAAGCCATGGTTTCCCAAACCGGTTTCGTTTTGTTTTTTTGAAATCGGTTTAGATTAGAATGACCAAAAATCACTCCATTGTAAAAGAAGAAACATATACTTAATGAATGTACATTCGATTCAGATAGGGAGGCAGATAAAGACTGGTATTATTTTTTTTTCAAAAGACAGTTACGATTACTATCTCTGTGTATCGTTTGAGAACCGAACTCCTGTATGTGATTGCAATCTTCAGCACTTAAATATAGTTATGGTTTTACTCCAATAGTGTCTATGCGTTAATACTCTCGTTTCTTGAGTTTACTTCAGTGTACCATTGAAACGTGGACGGGCCCTGCGTGGATTGGTATACTGTTACTTTCGTTTCCTTAGTAGTTTCTTTTGAATTTGAATAGAATGCATATTGTTTAATGTTATTTCCATGTTTATGACTTTGTCGATTTGATTATAAATTTTCACAAATGGTATTTTTGGTGATAGCTTGAAGATTTTATCGTTAGATCATTGAACCATATCTTGTAAGAGATTTGATCCATTGTTATATTTTAAAGCATCTCCATAGACTCTATTTTTATGCATTTAAAATTCAGTGTGCCTTTTATTTTTCATGAATGCTTCATCGTTAACTAGATAGAGATTTTGTGCATAGCATCCTTGTAAGGGGATTAAAATCTCAGTCTAGTAATACACTGTATCCTTAGGACAGTTAGCTAACTTAGGTGATTTGAGTGTTAAGGTGAGAGGAAACATATCTTAACCTTTTGTAAAGAAGTATTGTAGCCTACTACACTAAACACTTAGTTAGGAATCCTTTATGTCTATAGACTTCAGACACATGCCTCGAAGTTTACTTACCCTGGTTGATAATAAATCTAGTCTGATCTAGCACCCTAGATTGTCCACTACACATGCTGCGATGTTGTTGTTTGATGTCCTTTTCCATGAACAACTTGATGTCTTCATGAGTATGTAAGCACATGGAAATTTAATCGACATCATCCCCAAGCGTGCTCTGAATGGTGTCTTCATCTCTGCTCTCTTGGAAACCATTATACCTATACTACTGAGAGGCAGGTGAACACCTGCGATACCTAGATACATGGCAACACTCATATCAAGAAATCTATCAGTCGAAAACCAAAATGATCATGAGAACTGACTGGAAAGATACTTGGGTGAATGATCATGAAGGTTGTGTGATTCCACCGGGAGTTCGAGAGACCGACTGCCAAGATTTCACAAGGCACAATATAGGTTGCTAGGAGACAGACTAACTGTTGGAACTGCAAAATGCACAATCCAGCTGGGTAGTTGGTTGTTGGGATTGAGGAATGCGCAATTCCAGTTGGGAAAGATTGTTGACTGAGGGACATATTTGCACAAATTTTTGGGCCAAGTAACCAATGACCTCCAAAAATGTGCAATTCAGTCCAGGAGGTCAGTGCTGGGCCAGAATGTACAAATATGGAGAGGAAGGTGAGCCTTCCTTCTCCATATTGTGCAATGCAACCTTGGTGAAGGTAGAGACCAGGCCAAGGTTGGCCCAACTGGCTGACGGGTAGTTGAAAGCAAGTTAGTCGATGATATGCATGGCGACACTAAGTGATAGAAGAAGTGATAAGAAATGCATGCAAAACATGAATGGAGGATTAAGCAAATAGATCAACATGCATTTGGGTGAGGTAGTTCACCAGTTGGGTGAATGTCCGTGCAAAACAGTTTCATGCATGTGATAGCAATGAGATAGAAATAGAAATCGAAACAAAGCTAGGACAAGCTATAATTTATGTAAACGACAACAGGCGTTCAAAGAAATCAAGAAAACATCACTCACACAAGCGAGTACACAAAAAGAGACAGAGATGTTGAAAAAGACAAGTTGAGGCCACTTACCCGTGAATAGTTGAGTTGGATGTGTCAAAGAGTCCTGGATGTGTTGTGGGATGTCAAAGTTCCAATATTGATGTGAATGAATGAGCTATGATGTGTTGAGTAACTAAGTTTGGTCTCAAGACACGCATGCCACAAATCTAGGAAAAAGCAACACTTGGAGGGAAACTTCTAAAACAACTTTGCATGTAACCCTTGGCTACTAAAAATATCTCCCTAAATCATGGGATGCCTTTTGGATGTTGCCTCTTGCTATTCCGAGAAGATCAAGACATGCATCCATGCAAGTCAAGTTTCCTCGGTCCCTCATGGAACTAGTCAACCCTGATTGTCCATGCATGCCAATGCTCAACTGCTTGGGAAAAATGTGCATTCCTGACTGTAAGCTGGGATGACTGCCCAAGGGGATTGCATAATTTCTAGGCCCAACAACTGAATGCTGCCTAGATTTACACAAATCATGGGTTGAACTGCCTGTTGATGGGACAAGTTGCACAATTCCTGCTGGGAGGATTGGCTAGTAGGATTGTTCAATCCTAGAGCCCAATAGGCTGTCAGAGGGAATTGCATAATTCCTAGAGGGAAAGGTTGGTTTCCCTCCATAAATGCACAAATTTCACTGGGATCTACTCAGCCTGCAGCTGTACCAAGTCTGGGTGAGCAGCCTATGAAGGGAAAAGATCAAACTGTGATCGACAGGTTTCCTTTGAGCAAGAAAGACACTGAAGCTTGAGGACTTGATGAAGCAAGGCAAGCTGTGGTGTAAGGTTGGTAAGGAGGCTCCAAAAAAGGCTATGGAAAAATTTTGGAGGGTGGTTGTAGCCACTAGAACAAGTTCCAATTAGACTTTTTTTTTTGTTTCATATGGCCATATATTCTTCAGAACAAAGGCCTACCTATCTAAAAATAAAATTAAAATAATAAAAACTATAATTAATCTAAGAAAAAAATATGTAATATACATTATTAATTTACAAAATTTGAACACAGTCTGCTACAATGATTTAACCAATCTAAATAACAACAATTAAAGGATTTAAATGAACATAATACCATGTGAAATATCATGTGATTTAAAATCCTAACTAGAATTTAATCCAGAAAATTGAACATATAAGTTTTTCTTGACGATTGAAATAAAACCTTCGAAAATATTTTCATGTTTTCATCCTATTTAAACATATTTTTTGGTATTTTCTGAAATATGTATGCATGCACAATCTAAAGTAAATAAATAATAATTTATATCTCGTAAACAAGAGAAAATATGCCTATCCTTGAATATTAGATTGTGATGATCAACCAATAATGAATAAATTAACAATTTCTTAATTCCTGATAATAATAGGATGTAGACCGCAACACTGTCATAAGAAATATTAAATAGAATTATCAAATATTCATTCAGAATCAAATAGCATAACTCATAGAGTAATATCAGAAGCATTCATTAAGTAATTAAAATGATGTACTAACATAAATCTCCTAGCTCATCACACATTAACACTGAAAATGGTCTTCCAAAAAGATGGTACTTGAAAATTGATTAAAACAATACAAGTCTATAGTCTTCACATATTTTTGACCCTTTGCACCAATGCATAAAAGTCTATAAATACTAAGAAATAATAGATAAGTCTTTTTTTTTTTTGAAGCAAGAGTCATGCCTTCTATTTCATTAAATCAAAAATAATTTACAATATATACATGTTTCCACCCCACTGAGTGGTGTAAGTTACAAAAGAAAGTTGTCCTATAGAATCTAGGCCCTCCAACATCAAAAAGTGCTCGCTAGACACATTTGAGTACTGACAAAAAAAAGCAACATGAGTCGTAGGGCACATGAACCCTCCCCATGAATACCCTCGCCAACAAACCCTTAACCTGCCTCAAAACAATTGTCGTCCATGATCCTACTTAAACCCTACAGTGGAGATGAAAATCACTCCAAAAAGAAGCCAGAAGCTTAACCCCCCCGGTCCCACCAAACCGCTTGCTCCATCCTGGTCATTGATCGGGCTTGCAAAGATCGGATGACAGCACTGATAATCCATCACCTGAAATAACCAAATTTTATTGTGCAATGAGGGTGGTTTTCAAACCTTGCCCTCAACCATGTGTCAATAGTTGTATGGTATCACTGCCTTGAATTTGAAACCGCCTTCGGCTTGAACACAATGTGATCGCACCAAAACCACCCGAGAAGTGGTTTTATCTCCCGATGCTGGAAAAAAGGGAAAATGATGCCACCCTAACAGGGCCACCGATTATTCTTCTCATCCTTTCCCCTGATTGTGAGAACCAAATTCCCGCCTCCGGGGATTTTCGTTGTTGTGATAACCATAGTTGTTGAGGTCGCCCCTGGAGAGCTAACTACCATAGACCTGTCTGACCAAAAATTTAAGTCCTACATCAATTCGCTCATTGCGTATTGGCTTCCTTAGTTTTGTTCTGATACACTCTTTTATCCTCTTCCGCTTAGTTATGGAAAAGTTCTTTTAGGCCGCTCTGTGGCATTGCAAGCCAACCCATCGAAATTTTTTTATCCTTACAGGTGACACCTTGGTTGGCTAGAATGTCCACCAATTTGTTGGCCTTTCTATGCACATGGATGAATCTAAGTGTGCACAGTCCCTGAAGATGATCTTGAATTTTATGGAGCACCCTTATTAACCTCCAGCGTTTTGTAACTTTTTTCGGCCCTGTTCCATGACTAATTTTCTTGGCTGCGTTGATGACTAACTCTAAGTCAGCTTCTATTATCACATTTTGGTAGTTTTCCTATTTCAGAAGTTCTAAGCATTGCTCCAATGCCATTAGTTCCGCCATGTTGTTGGTGGCTTTTCCTAAATGACAATGGAAAAGGGAGATGATGCTTCCATTTTCATCCCGTAGAAATCCTCCAAAGCCAGCTATTCCCGGGTTATCTTTTGATTCTCCATCAATGTTATATTTCAAAAAGCCTTCCGGGGGGGGATTCCATAACTATTTAAACTTTTCCTTCATGCTCCTATCCAGACCTTGTGGAATGAGCCCCTGCATGTCTAACTGCTTCAGTATTCCCAACTCTTTTTTTGAGGGAGGAGTCTTGGGGAGATCCCTAACTGTTGTGCTTACTGTCTCTTTTAACTATTTCAATATTTTCTCCAATAGGCGAGGAGAGGAATTCTTCTTTTCTTTGAAAATTATTTTGTTTCTTTCTTTCCACGCATTCCTTATTATGAAACTTGGCAAGAGAGCCCAAGCAGAGTTAAGAACTTCATTATCCAAAACATTATTCCTCCAATTGTTTAGGGTGTTAGTGATACTATCTTTGTTTCTATCAGACTACTTGAAGAGGGTGGCAAAAAAATCCCATAACCTTGAGGTGAAAATGTAGCTATTGAGAAGATGTTTCATTGTCTCCTCTTGTGCTTCACAAAGCTGGCATTTGGACGGCCCTAGCATACCCCTCTTTCGAATATTGTCCCAGGTTAGGATTTTCCTATGGTGAACCCATAAAGAGTTTGATCTTCATCTAAATTTCGCTCCTCCACAACTTCTGCCAAATTGTGACCGGAGCTTGGAATTCCAACCCCAGGAGAATACCTTTTGCTTCCTTAATATTGAAGTTGCCCTCTTTGTTGTTACCCCATCTTAGTTGATCCTACCCTTTAGTGACAAGAATCATCCTCTGTTCCATCATCCGCTTTAGGGTCTCTGCTCTCCTGTTGAGGGTATTGTCCTCTCTACCATTTATTTTCTTCCAAGTTCTCAATCTTCCTGCATTGTGAGCATGATCCCAAAAGTCCTTTACCTTTACTAACCCTTGGTTGTCTGTCTCATGCTTGAGGCCCATAAATCCCTCTTTCAAGAGTGTTGGTTCTTTTTGCCATTTATCCTCCCAGAATAGTGCATGATCTCCATCTCTGATTTCCTAGAAACTGTTTTTTTGAACCACCCCTCTCTTCTCCCAGGCCTTGTTCCATATGGGAGATCCCTTTATATTTCCAGACATTCTTATTAGCTCAGAAAAATGTCGGGAGCTGGCATATTTTTCCTTCCAGATACTTTCCTATTGAACCTTAGGATCCTTAACCCACCACCACCAAAGCTTGGACCCAAGAACCTTATTGAGAATCTCTAGATCATCCAATCCTAGTCCTCCTTGGTTCTTAGGTTTGCAGATCTTTTCCCATGAAACTAAAGCCTATTTTTTTTTCTGGTTTCCTCCTTGCCCCAAAGAAAATATCTTCGTATATTTCTAAATTACCGTAAGACTCCTTTTGGAACTGGGAGAGCTAATAGCATAAAGATTGGGATAGCTTGGAGCACAGCTTTTGTAAGGACCAGTCTACTAGCCAGATTTAAAGATTGATTGTCCATTTTCTGACCTTATCTTGCATCTTGATGATAAATGGTTCCCAAATTCTCTTATGCAAAGGTTTGGCCATTAGAGGAACTCCAAAATACTTAGAGGGGAGGGATTCTCTTTGAAAGCCAAGAATTCTAGAAACATTTCTCTAAATGGTGATGTGGGTGTTAAAGGAAAACATTTTCTATTTGGAAAGATTGACCTCCATACCTGTTGTCATTGCAAATTCATTCAAGATTTGTTTGTAAGCAAGCGCTTCCTTGACAGTGGGGATTCCCTGTAACATGGTATCATCTAAAAACTGTTGATGGGTCATAACTTGACCATTCTTCGATAGTTGGAGTCCTTGAATTTTTCCCGTTATCTTGGCATGCTTAATGGACTGCCCCAGCCCTTCCATCATGAGGATGAAAAGAAAAGGAGAGAGCAGATCACCCTGTCTAAGTCCTCTAGAAGGAAGAAAAAATTCAGAGGGAGAACCATTAACTAAAATTGAAAAGATGGAGGAAGTCACCAGGGCCATGATCCATCTGATCCAATTATGATCAAAACAAAATGCACTGAGCACTTTCTTGATATATGTCCAGTTTACTTTATCATAAGCTTTGAATATGTATAATTGCAGTATCATACCCACTTTCCTTTTACTAGTTAGCGAGTGAACCACTTCGTGAGCTTCAATGATGTTATATAGAATTTGTCTGCCTTCCACATACCCAGATTGTTCCCTCAAAACAAGCGTAGGCAGCAAAGGTTTGAGTGTATTGGCCACTACCTTGGAAATTATCTTGTAGACTACATTGCATAAGGCTATGGGTCTGTACCTCTCTGGCATTTGTGCATTATCTTGTTTTGGAATTAGGGCGATGAAGGAGGTGTTGAGAGCTTTCAAAATAGTTCTATTCAGCCTAGAATCTTCCACTACCCTTACAATATCCTTTTTGACAATATTCCAACAAACTTTGAAGAAATCCACATTGAATCCATCCGGACCTGGATCTTGGCCATTTTTTATTTCCTTGAGTACCTTACTGACCTCCTTTTCAGATACAAGTCTGTTTAGATTACAGTTTTCCTCTCTGGATACCAACTTAGGGATATGTTTAGTGAAGTCCTTGATGAAAGGTTCCCTTACTAAGAAGTTTTCCTGGGAAATACCTCTGAAGTGTCTAACTAACACCGCTTATATATCCTCATGGGATTGGTGAATCTACCCATCCTCATCCTTGATCGAAGATATCCTGTTGTGAGTCCTGTTAGCAATGGTGGAGGAGTGGAAGAATTTCGTGTTGTGCTCTCGTTCCTTTAACAATTGAACTCTTGATTTTCGTTTCCAAAAAATTTCCTCTTGTTTGCATAACTTTTCCCATTCTTGATGATATTTCTCTACCTGATAATTTTTGTTCTTATCAAATCCATCCTTGATCAAAGCTTGGTTGAGATCTAGTATTTTGTTTTCAACCGATTTCTTACCTGCAAAAATATTTCCAAATTCATTCTTGTTCTAGTCTTTTAGTTTCATCTTAATGTGCTTTAACCTTTTATGAAGCAGGAACTTAGTTTATCCCCGAATCTGCAAATCTTTCGCCCACCATTTTTCTATGTTGCTACTAAAATCTGGGTGTGAAAGCCAGATATTTTCAAATCTAAAAGGTTGGTTTCTTGGGGTTCCTATGCCTTTGATCTCCATTTGAACCGGCCAATGATCTGAGCCTCCAAAAGGTAGAATTTCTGCCATTATTTCCTTGTCTAAAAGCATGAGATCTTCAGAGATCATGAATCTATCTAACTTGGAGGATACCTGAGCATCCCGTCCTCTTTTATTATTCCATGTGCAGAAGCCATTGTTTGTCTCAATGTCAATAAGCTTCATGCTTTCTGAAACGATTTGGAAGGTTGAGGAGTCTTTATTTAAAGCTCTTGTACCTCCTTTTTCCTTCGAGAGAGATCTGATCATATTGAAGTCTCCTCCTATGACCCAAGGTAAACCTACATGCCTAGCCCGGAGATCCACCAAGGAGTCTATAAACCAAATTTTTTCATCTAACCTTTGGGGGCCATAAACATTCGTGACTATATAAGTGTCCCTATCTCCTACAGGCTATATGACCACTGATAAATAGTTCCTTGATGCCTCCGCATCAATTATTCCAATCTTTTGGGGATTCCAGAGAGTGAGGGTACCCCCTGTTGTGTTTTCAGCTTTAACTTCTAGAAACTCAAATCTACTGAGCCATTTACTAGGAATTTATCTTAACTTTTGAATAGAGAATTTTGTTTCTTAGACAAAAATTATATCTAGGGCTACTTACTGCATTCTATTATTCATCATTCTCTGTTTTCTCTTGCTGCCTAGACCTCTAATATTCCAAGTTGTGAACTTCATAATGAAAGATTGGTAAAGGAGTAACTGGTTAGATCTTTCATCTTACCTGAGTCTACCATGAGCTTGCCACATTCTATCAGGAGCTCGTTCTGCTTTTTCTTGCCTCTTTTTTTCCCTGGATTTCTCGGTGCTAACCTTGGAGTCGTTTTTACTGCTTCCCCCCTTCACTGCTCTTTCTTTCAGTGTTGTTTACTTCCTCCAAACCCTTGGCCTGAGTTTTTATAGGAATAACTGTTGTATTCTATTGATCTCTTCTTGTAGTAATGATTCTACCCCGCCCGTAGTTCCATGATTCAAGAACCCCTCTAGAGCTAGGTTTTCTCTATCAAGAATCTCCTGTAGCTCATTTTTTTCCGTTTCCATCTCACTCTGGTTCATTTCTTGATCCATTTCTAGTTCTGAATCGCTCATCATGTTTCCTTTTTGTTTTTCATTTTCCTGTGTATAGTCATTATCTTCTTCCTTATCCCTCTTCTCATAACCTTCCTTCATTACTTGATCTTCTACTGCTATTTCTTCATTCTCTTCAAGAACTTGGAACTAATTTTGACTAGCCTTTTTTCCTCCCCCTGGTGTTTCTTTGGCCATTTTTTGCCACTTTTTCCTTTATGAACTACTTTGCGAAAATTGTCTGTGTCTTTCATTGTGCTAGTATTGCCTTTGATTTCTACTTTAGTGAGAGGGCAGTCTCTTAGAAGGTGTCCATGTTCATGGCATCTATGGCATCTAAATGGAATATTCTCATAGTCTACTGTCTGCACCCATTCCTCATCAAAAACCTCCAAAATAACTTCATCCGGAAGAGCTCCAGATAGATCCATTTCCACACAGATCCTTGCAAAGGAGGTATAATTTCCCCTTCTTGTGGCTTCAGCAGCTTTGACAAACCTTCCTAATTTATGGCCTATGACAGCTAGCGATTTCGTTTGCCAATAATCAAGAGGTAGAGAATAAAGTCTTACCCAAACCAGGACTGAAGTAAAATTTTCCCTCTCTAGAATGAAATTCATCATCCATGGCCTCATATAGAGTCCTGCTGCTACATAGAAGTAGGGTCTGCTTTCAAACACTCTGTTTTTATCCTCAATGTTGGTGAACACTAAGTGAAGAAACCCTTGGACCCTAGATGAAGATCAATGCTTCCTTTAGGCTTCCAGTGGTATCTGATCCAAGTTTGTAATGTTTTTTCAGTGGGCCATAGCCCCATGAATTTGCATATGATTGCATAAGTCTACATGTGCTCCCTGTGTGCCTACAGCTCTGGATTATTTAATACTACTTTAGGAGTGATTTCTGCCTTGGGTTTGCATGGTCCCTTTTGTTTTTTGTCTTTCGTTCCCTGTTTTTTTTTTCAGTTTCCTCCTTGTCTTTTGTGCTATCATTCTCCTTCGAAATGGAACTGTTTGATTCCTCTTCCCCATCTCTCCTTCCTTCTTTAGCATTACCTCTGCCTCTCTCCGGAGGTTTCTTGCACTTGTTGGCTACCGCCTCCTTGTAGGAGGGAGTGGAGCTCCCTCCTCTGCGCCCATCCATGGGAAAAAATTCTTTAGAAAACCTCAAACCCTAGACGCTCCCTCTTCTCTCTTGCTTGTCTGTTCACAATCTATTAACAGGTTGCACACCAAAATAATAGATAAGTCTTGAAACATTAATAAATCAACAGATTTTCTGAAAGTAAATACTTAATTCTAAAAATAAAAATTATATCTTTGTTCAATTGATATCTCACAAATAAGTAGGCATTCATTCCTCATCTTTAGAATCTTAGTAATTAAGACTAATGAACAGGTGAGGTGCATGTACTTCGATATGAGTTTCCCATTATGAAGCATTGTTTTCATTGATGGAAAAATAACTACAAGTGTAGCAAGGCATGAGTATCTTAGGAAGAGGAACATCAAAGGAAAAGGAGAGAAGAGAGGCAAAATAGAAGCAAGAGCAGCAAGGAAAAAGAGGAGAAAAATAGTAGCAAGGAAAAAGAGCAACCAAAGAGAAACAAGGAAAAGGAGCAAAGGAGCAGCAAAAGAAATGGAAAGCTACAAGGCAAAGAAGCAAAGGAACAATTAAATACCACTAACAAGAGCATGCAAGGTATTGACAAATGAACAATGTTTGCAATAAGGAATGTATGCTATAGAGGAATAAGAGCAAGGGTGATGGAAAATTCTTCAAGAAAGATGTTGTTGCAGAGGAAAGACTCCATGATAGCAAAGGCAAAAATCCATGACATCAAAAACAAGACAAGACTCAAGACGGTTGAGGAAAGTCATGAAGAAAAGATGGCTTTGGAGAGAGAATTTTGCATACATATACTAGCATTTCTTTCATATGTTGTGTGCATATCATTTACATTGGAGAATTCTTGCAATGTGTGCATGTCTTGTGATGTTATAATGCTTCTTTTGGCCTAATTTTGATATTGGTATACCTAATAATTATATATGGTTGAAATAGTATGTGGTGGAGCAATTATTTATTTTATATATTCAAAATATGAAGAGATTGGAAATGAACGAGTGGAAGGAAAAGACAAGCATGTTCACTTCATATTATTATGTGGGATACAAATAGCAAGAAAATTATCTTTATAAAAGATGTGATTTTGGAAGGCATGGAGAGGTGAGAGAGTTGGAAAATGTGTGAGGGAGGTGTTATGCATAGTTACCTTGCACATATGAAGCTTATGTGAAGCAAATTTGAAGGAAAGAAGAGGCATAAATGAAGATGGACATATGCAGAATTTATGACCAGATAAACCACCACATTGTTGTTTCTTTCTTGTATCAAAGGATTGTAGTCTCCTTTGAATTTGTGGCTTGATAAATATATAGTTGGAGTTAGTTGACATAGGAGTTTATTGTGGATTGTAGCCTGCAAAAAATATATGGGAGTTAGCCCTTCCTTGCATGTTGTATCTTGCATAAAAATTGAGGTAGAAACCCTCCAGTAGGTTGGAGCCTACAGAAAATAAAATGTAATAATGAGTAGGAGCTCGCCTTTGCATCAAAACAATAATAAAAAGGTGGTTTTCTCCCTTTATGGGTTTCCAGTTACATTCGATATGTATTTTTATTATGTGTTGGTGTGATGTTTTATTTATTATGTGTTGGTGTGATGTTTTAGTTTTCTTATTACTGGGAGTTCACATGTTCAATCTGCTGGTCATTATTTGTTAAGATAGTCATGTAATGTTTCAGTTAATGATTTTAATGAAAATAATTTTAATGTCCATGAATGGAATAAACCCTAGTTACCAAATTCGAATTCGAGTTCGATTCAGATTCGAATTCGATACGATAAAAATTCGAATGAAAATTTTTCAATTCGAAAAAAAATCGATAATATACTTCTATATAAGCCTAACAACTAGAAGGTAGGTCTGGTTGAGTCATGGAATATCAAAGTCTACCCATGTTGAGTGCAACAAGCTTTCATGAATGGAGAGATAAGGTGAAATCTAAATTGGTAGCTTATGGACCTGGTGTATGGAAACTTCAGTAAAGGCTCTGCCTCTGTGAAAGAACAACAATGGAATGCTAAGGAAAAATGTGTTATGTTTAATAATATTCATAATAAGGATCTAGATATTGTAATAGACTTGAATTCTGCAAAATAAATATGGGATAGATCGAAGTTCATGCATGAAGGAGAAATTTTCTAATTTAAATACTTTCATTTCCTTCTCTATGAAGGGAAAAAATCTAACCTGAAAATATCGTGCATTTCCCTCCAAAACAAAATACTCTTTTCAAAAACCTATATTCTTTCTTTGATTTCAAAGATTTATTAATGTGAAATCCTTCTCTATTTACAAAATTAATATTCAAATTTATTTTATAAAAAAATCAAGTGCTTATTTTTGAAAAAAGAAATATTCTAATTTAAATACTTCCATTTGTTTCTATGTGAGTGGGAAAAATTTAACTAGAAAATAAGATTTAATAACATCAATGCTCATAACTTTACATCTTACCTTTGAGATTGGGAATATTGGTCATAAATGTTATTACTCATTTAACCTATAAAATCTAAGTAACCCATAAGTCTCCTAATTTTTATGTTTTTAGCTCCGTGCATGCTATAAATCAGCAATTTTTTGTGTTTTTAGTTGGGTGCATGCTATACCACAACAATTTCTATTTTCCTATGAGTGCATGCCATACAACAGCAATCTATTTGTGTTTAGCCAATGAACAATCTACTCCGTAAATCTTTTGTCCTTTGCTGCTTGACATACTGCAACAATTTTTGTTTTTCTGATATGTCATTCTGTAACAATTTTTGTTTTACTCAACAGCATGCCATACTACAACCATTCTTGTTTTTCTCTGCAGCATGCTATACCGTAGCCATCGATTTTTCCTTTAGTTAATAAACCATCTGCGGCCATTAACTATGTCAGGTAATGAACCATAATTGCGCCCAAATCGTTAAGCACCACCACGAACCGGATCGAATTTTATCGAACTATTCGGTATTTGAATCTTACGGGCGAATTTTCATATTTTTAACCGTGATTTGCGCCCAAATCGTTAAGCACCACCACGAACCGGATCGAATTTTATCGAACTATTCAGTATTCGAATTTCCTTTAGTTAATAAACCATCTGCGGCCATTAACTATGTCAGGTAATGAACCATAATTGCGCCCAAATCGTTAAGCACCACCACGAACCGGATCGAATTTTATCGAACTATTCGGTATTCGAATCTTACAGGCGAATTTTCATATTTTTAACCGTGATTTGCGCCCAAATCGTTAAGCACCACCACGAACCGGATCGAATTTTATCGAACTATTCAGTATTCGAATCTTACGGGCGAATTTTCATATTTTTAACCGTGATTCGGTCGTATTTGGTAACTATGGAATAAACTAATTCACTCCCCCCCTCCTCTTCTAACAACTAGAAGGTAGGTCTGGTTGAGTCATGGAATATCAAAGTCTACCCATGTTGAGTGCAACAAGCTTTCATGAATGGAGAGATAAGGTGAAATCTAAATTGGTAGCTTATGGACCTGGTGTATGGAAACTTCAGTAAAGGCTCTGCCTCTGTGAAAGAACAACAATGGAATGCTAAGGAAAAATGTGTTATGTTTAATAATATTCATAATAAGGATCTAGATATTGTAATAGACTTGAATTCTGCAAAATAAATATGGGATAGATCGAAGTTCATGCATGAAGGAGAGACTAGTAGCAAACAATGTAGAAAAGGAAAATAGAAAGACGAAGAAGAAAAGGCCCTGTCAAAAGGAAAGCATTTAGTAAAATGAAACTTCTTCATGTGTGGATGTACCTTACTCTTGTGAATAAAATATAGATGAACATCAAGCTAGGCTTGACTTAGCATTAAATGAAATAGAAAGACTGAGAAATGAGAGCAGAGACTTGAAGAAAGTTGTGCAAACATGTGATGAGAGAGAACAAGAGTACAAGGAAGAAATTGCTAGCTTTAAGACAAATCTTGAAGAAGCAAGGATATTAGGAGAGGTTAGGAATAGTCAGTTAAAGGAGGTAAAAGGCTAGAAGCTCAAGTTGTATTAACAAATAAGGAATTAGATAAAAGGAGAAGATCACTTAAAGAGTTAGAAGAGGAGAAAGTCTCCAAGAAAAATTCAAAAGAGAATAACAATAACTTGAAGGAAGTAATCAAAGAACATAAAACAACTTCGAAATTAAAACTACAAGAAGCCAGTGCCAACGTGATTAGAAACAAAGGAAAGCAAAGGAATAAAAATGAAAAGATTGATTCAAAGAAAATGACTTTTGCAAAAGGGCTAGTTGCTTCTGGAAATGAATTGAACAAATTTGGAAAATTTCAAAGGAGAGAATATATCTCTTGCTTCCATTGCCATGGACCTGGACACATAGTAGCAAACTGTAAGAGCAAGAAAATCAATATTATTCAGAAAAACATGCAACAAACAAGAATGTATTATCCAACAAGCAAATAGAGGATAACATCAACAACCGGGTACTTTAACTCTTTCAATGGTTATTGTTATACGTGTAATGAATTTGGACATAAATCATTTGAATGCAAATTGTACACAAATAAAAGCATGAACTCAAGCATGAGAACACCATTTCTTTCATTTCTTGGCAACACAAAATGTTATGTATGTAGAAATCTTGGTCACAAAGCCAAAGAATGCATGTTGACAAATACTCTAAAAGATTCAAAACAAATGATGAAAGAAAAACCAAGCAGGCCAAACAATGAGCCAAAATGAACAGAAGGCAATCAACAAAGGGATGGAAGAGAAAGAAAAAGGAGCAAGTAATGTATGGAAGAGAAAGAAAAAGGAGCACCCTAAAACTTCAATGAAAAATTGGAATCATCTTTCCTTCAGGATGAGCTAGTCAAGCTAAGGGAATGACAGAAATCATCTAGTTAGTGTCACAAAAGCACCATCTCAAGGGGATAAAAACCCAAAAAATGTCTTGGAAAAGGTAATGGATATGTTGTTTCATTGCAACCATTTACTCAGTTTTCTTTTTTCCAGAGACCATGGGCTATATTTCAAAAGTTGGGAATGAAAAATGTGTTGTTGCACCCAAGATATCAATAATGCCCAAGAGTAATACACTTCCATATACATTTGTGGGATTGATGAATATGACATAACAATAGAAACAAAGGTAATGAAAGAGCATTTCACTCCGACAAATTGGTGATAATATTACCGAGCGATAAAAGAAGATTGTTATGGCGAAGTAAATGAAAAGGAATAACCAACGGAACAATATATTGAATGTTTAGGGATGTAACAGATTCATATGAAAAGGTAACAATAACATAAATATACAGGTGGTTAGATGAGCATTATTTAGACTATGACCAGATATATGCCAACAACCTTGAATATTCAACAATGATAATGAGTGAACCTATTGGAGCATTGTATTATGTTGGTAGCATGAGCTTCCTGGCAACGAAGTGTTATATTACAGCGTGAATTGAATGATTATATGATGTTAGGAAATTAATATCAAAATGTATCAATGCATGCATTTGACTAACGTTATGAGACAGATGCAAAGAGTTATTGTCAGAGGTATTGTTATGCGTTCAATGCATTTGGAGGTTCCAATAATTATCCTGCATTATCCTCCAGTGGCTAAATTTTATGGTGACTTTGTGGTGTTCATGTTACTATGTCAAAAGTGACAACATTGATATTGCATCAATTGTTTTTGGAGGCAGGTCGATATTATTGTGACAACAATGATATTTACAACACATCATTATTATTATTGTTGATAACATTTGACCTGCATTGGGAAACTCGCAAGGAATGCCAACTTATTGGAGAGAGTTAATGTATCGCAACACCGTTTAATATATTGGCATCATTTTTAAACAATTATATTTTATAAACAACGCTCCTATCTCACGACATCCTACAACATCTAGTCATGTGAGTTGTGCAAGCCGCCCCAATCCTGGTGTTCTTGGAGCTTATCGTATTCCAGCACATATATGGTCACGATATGTTAGATACAATGCGTTGAATATTTAGTGTTGGAATATAACACCAATGATAATAATATGTAGTGTATGTTGGAGCTTCGGGCCGGTACGAACTGCATTCATTAGTGTGTAAACATTATCGGCATACGTTGGCATTGTTAGTGCGTTAATGATATTGGCATGAATCATTGCAATACATTGAAATGGTGACCAGAATGGAAGCCATTGCATCCATGGTATGCGAAAATGTATATGGTGTTGTGATATTGCATAATACATTGGGTCGTATATTCAAGAGAGTATCAGTGGACATCACTAGAACATTTTCATTGTCAACAACAGTTTGCATTACCAACAACCTATGTTCTTACATTCCAACACTATTTTACATTTCCCCTCCTGTTGATAATGCATTTTTAGTTCAATCGTGAGATCCAGGATACATATTCCAAGACATTAATACTTTAATACTTGAATTTTCTGAGTTAGGGTTTTACATCCTAACTTTCCTTCATTACATTAATCATACCCTTCTTGGGATATGGAGAGTGTTGGATAATTTGGAGAAGAACATAATGTAAGTTAAACAAGTAGGCCAGAAATTTCAAAACTAAATTATTTGTCTTTAATTATTTCGTTGCCGTTTTGATCATTGCCCAACATCAAGAATTTTTAAGCATATTTAAATTCCATCCCTGGAGACAACTAGTTTTACATGAGTAGTTGTACGCTCGTGATGAACAATAAGCATGAATCTTGTTGAGTGCATGGTCGATAAGCTTCAAGATTATGGTGGATGAATGAGATTCGGATGAAGTTTAATGGCAATGAATAAAATTTGGGAGTGTCCCATTGCAGATTCTTTGATACATTGGAGAGCATTAAAACTCGAGAGCTCATTATCAAGCCTTGGAGAGCGTTCAAACAATTATCATTTGGAGCAGGGTTATTCTCATGCACCTTTGGAGCAGCATTATCATTTCCAGCATCATTTTTGGAGCAGCATACATATTATATGTTTTAGTGCCAGCGCTATTCATGTGTAGTGTTACTCAATATTGGAGAGTCTACAATATGCAGTGGATAAATAGTCTATAGTCTACAATTTAATATAAATTTAAATGGTAGACTATAGACTATTTTCTCGCCTAAGTTTTGAAATTGTAGACTATAGTCTTAGTTCAATTCTAAACTATAGACTATTTAATATAAATTTAACTTGTATACTATAGACTATTTTAATTTAATTTAATCTCTTTTTAATAACTCATATATATTTAATGACTCATATATATTTTATATCAAATGGGTTCATCTTGGCTAGTATATTTCATATTTTAATGCACACATAAATCACTTCAATATTTGGAATGACACGTGGTTACCTTAGTTTATAAATATGGAAAACTTTCAAGAATTGGTAGCATGTTGTGGGTTAATGCCAATATTCATTGCAATGTTGGAGTATGCAAGGAATGGTATCATAAAGTGCTTTAATAATTCGAGATATGACCATTCAAACAGTCCAAGATATGATCCAGATTTTGTTTTGGTGTGACAAGGCATGGAACTCACAAATGCGATGATCTCAAGAGGCAACACAGTGAGCACCATACAATGCAAGAGAAAGAAAAAATATATAAAGGGGAAAGTGTATTGAACATTAAAGATCCATTTTTTTAAATTTGATGGATGTATTCATTAACCAAGAAAGCTCAAATTGCAAGTGTTATTATTAACATTGATAGAAATGGCTATATCTTCAACATTGTCATTGAAAGAGGTCAACATTGTAGAGTTATTTATCAACAAAGTATTTGTTCAGAAAATTGGGCACTTATATGAGAATTATTGTGGGAATTTTTTAAACCCCCTTGCTATTTGGGCTACCACATCAACAATATGGACTTCCAAGTTAGCATATGTCACGTCATTGTATAGACTACCACATATCCTTTGACTTTGACATTTTGCCCATTGGTCAAAATATTAAAATTGTGGTATCTTCCTCATACAAGCTTTGTTTGATGAAATTCAAGTTGAGTTGGAATCATCTTGTGGAGCTCTTTAACATGGTACTATTTCCACCAAATTTGAGCAGTTTGACTTTTGAGGTTTCGTGAAGCCTCTTAGATCAATGAAAGAGATTGATTTCATTATATCCTTATCTCGGCTCTCCTTCAGCACCAAGAACGTATTCGAGTTTGGCAGCATCATTGTGCGCAACTCTGCAATAAGACAAAACCTTAGCAATTTGCTCCATCTTATCACACTTGATAACTTAAAGAATTTACCCATTCTCAATGGTTAAAAACAAAAGAAAATGATATAGGTGCCACTTTTATGTTTTGTTTTATAATTTTTTAAATATTTAAAGTGAAAATTAAACATTCTTGAATAAATATCATTTGTATACATAAACCATAATGAAAATATGGATATCGTCTTTTCTATTTTTTCATATATTCCATCTCATATTTGAGTTGAAAACTAGTGTAAATGGGTGGTAAAATTTAAAAAATATGGGACAAGATTCATAACTATGGAGATTTACCCCCACTTTATTATGGATATTCTTATTATGTAAAAGGCTTTGTTCAATACCATGTCTTAGCAATACCACATACCCATAAAACCCTAACTTCCTTCATATGACACTTGTTCATGTCATTTTTTTCACTTAATCAATTTAAATAAAAGGCAAAAAAGAGCATAACTACTTTGGAGATAAATATCAACCTTTGATTTGTGTACACTTTATGAATATTCTAAAATATTTCGTGGAGTTTAGATCTTTACCATCAACTTAAATTAATGATAATTAAATTAAAATTTTGGAAGCTCTATTCCAAAATAAACACACCTATCAACGTAATTATGGACTTAAAAATCAAGAGCATAGTTTTAAGTTAACCCTTTAATTATGTTGCTAGGGTATCTATTTTGGAATAAGGTTTCCAAAAATTTAATGTAATTATCAATAATTATTATGTGGATTGTAGGATTTAACCTCCCCGGAATATATTCTTAATAGAAGTCACAAATAAAAGCTTGAGATTTATCTCAAAAATTACACCTTGTATGCTCTTTTAATTAAATTGATTAATTGAAAAATATATCATATGAAATGAGTTATGGGTTTTTGGGCAAGTGGTATTGATATACCATGATATTGGCCCATGGTATTGCAACAAAGCATATTTATGGATTGAGAATCTCTATGATTAAGTGGAAATGAATATGTGGTTAAAGAGTTTGTTATATATTTTTTTAAAATATGTATATGTTTAACTCATATATTAATTATTTTTATAATTTATGGTAATAATAATACTTTAAAATAGAGATAATTTTTTTTAAGGAAAATATCCTAATTTTATTCAACTTGAAACAAGGAACACAATTATATTTTGTAAATGATGAAAGAAATCGGTGATTTAAGCCTCTTGATTTATGAGCAATACAAAAGGAAAAATGTAAAAAATAAATAAAATATGTCGATGTTAAGTGTGATCAAAATCTCTTAACTTCTCCTTTTTTCCCTTCTTTCGTTGAACCCTTTGCCAACCCCTAGGTTTAGTGTAGGTTTTATCCCTGTACAGAAATTACTTGCATACAAATTCTAAAACACAGAAAATAAACAATGTGAGAGCATAACACATAAAACACATATACATAGAGATTTTCACGTGGATCCCAAAACCGGGACTACCAGCTTGATTTTTCATTATATTCCTTTCAATGTTACAATACATATTTATACATGCCGAAGCATCCAATACCATGGACCGAAAACCATCACGTCCAAAACCATGGACTGAAAACCATCGCACCCAAAACCATGTGTGAAAATCATGCACAAAACCATAGGTAGGGCCGCCCAACCTAATATAGAGTCGAAAAACAAAAATTTTCATTGCATTGCCCTAGACCCCATAGAAGGGGGTTACCTACACCCCTCAAACCCCCTATGACCCCCCTGCTACACAATCGGCGCGATGAAGGGAGGGCTCTGCCCCCCCTCTAACCCCCCGGTTAACTACTTGGGCTAGTCGTGGAAAGAATATAACACAACCCAACATTCTCCCACTTGTTGTTTTCTTTCCACAGGGGGCCACAAGAGACCTTAGTCATTTATCCAACCCTGCAACGCCCATTGTTTCTCTACACCAAGAGAACTTCTCAGAGCTCACAAATTTTGTCAATACATCTGCAGTATTCTTCAAAGTGTCCACCTTTACCAAAAACACCTTTTTGTATTCTATCATATCCCTCACAAAGTGATACTGAACATCAATTTGCTTTTTCTTTGAATGATATGCAGGGTTCTTTGCCATGAAAATTGCACTTTGGCTATCACAGTCTATCCTTATAGCTCCCTGTACTAATCCCATACTTGAACACAATCTCTACAACAAAATTGCTTCCTTGCTTGCATGACTGGCTGCCATGTATTCTACCTCTGTAGTTGATAGTGCCACTACAAATTGTTTCTTACTCATCCAACTGACTGCACCTCCAAATAG
>APFE031681677.1:0-20407 GCA_000404065.3 Pinus taeda | reverse complement strand
AGCTTGATTTTTCATTATATTCCTTTCAATGTTACAATACATATTTATACATGCCGAAGCATCCAATACCATGGACTGAAAACCATTGCATCCAAAACCATGGACCAAAAACCATCGCACCCAAAACCATGTGCGAAAATCATGCACAAAACCATAGGTAGGTCCATCCAACCTAATATAGGGTCGAAAAACAAAATTTTCCGAGGCACTGCCCTAAACCCCATAGAGGGGGGTTACCTAAACCCCTAAAACCCCCTGTGACCCCCTCGCTACGCAATCAGTGCAATGAAGGGGGGGCTCTGCCCCCCCTCTAACCCCTCGATTAACTACGTGGGCTAGTCATGGAAAGAATATAACGCAATCCAACAGTTAGGAGAAACAGGTAGAATTACCAAATTATCTCCGACTAACTACAAATGTGCTTCTTTGTTTGATTGAGCTCTCAGATACATGTGTTCTCTTTTATATCCCCCATGCCCTTTCCATTATGTGTTTCGTCTTTCTATTTCTATGATTCTTGGATCTCCACTGTTTCGGTACCCTTTTTAATGTGGGTTTCAATTTCGGATTGAGTCGCAACCCTCCCTTCTACTTGATTACCATGTTGAACCTTTGCATTCACACCTACTTGGTTCTCCATGGTTTCTTCTTCTTCTTTTGAGAGGTGAGGGTTGGATAACTACCATTTGTTTGGCTTATGGGTCTGTGTATTTTCCTTTTTTTGAATATTTTTTTCCTGTGGGCATGTGTTCTATAAGTGTCATGTTTGAAAACATATTTGATATTTGAATGTTGTGTTCTCATAATCGAACACTTAGGTCCACTGAATTTGTTTGTGTTTTGATTGAATGTGGTTAGGTAAACCTTTGTTGAGGTCTATCTCTATAAAAATTATGGTGAAAGTAAAGGTACATGTCTTTGTTCTTTCAAGGTCCATCTTTTTGAATTTTCCCAAAGTATTTCCAATATCCTCTAAGAACTTGTGGTGCAAAAAGGAAGTGGGAGATTGGGTAGTCTCACCCATACCAATATTGTTCAAACCACCATATTTGTGGCATCAACATCTGGGAACCATGGAGTAATAAAGAGCCCAACTCTGTTCCAAAACTATGTCCCATCATTTAGGATGTTCTCCATTCATTTTTGTGTGTCAAATTGGACAAGGAAGAAATATTTGGAACACAAATAAATGTCACAGTTGGGGGTCTAAGAAGAGGAAACCCACTAGTGTAATGCATCATATCTAGGCCATAAATCATTGATTTTGCATATTATAGCCTTAGATTAGAGAATAAAAAAAGGAGAATTTATCTTTGGAAGATGGTTGATACTTTTTCCATTTGATCTACTATGTAGGATTTTGGGTTGTTCTTTTTTGGTCTGTTGGGATGAAACCCTTCCCTTGCATTGCATCCTTAAAAGAGACAGGTCGACTGGGGCTTCTAGAGCTATGAGCTCCAACACACAGCCTCAAATTTAAAATAATGGTAGAGTTCCACGTGATGCCATAGTCCTTCATGTGGAAGGATTTTTATAGAAATTTACCTTCAAGTAACAAGCATTTAAAACTTACACATATACCCAGACTATTATGAATGCTTTGTTTCAAGTTTTCCACCAGATCCAAGCCCCTAATCCAAAAAATGGATGCCATCCTTTTAATATTTTTTAAGAAGATCTCAAATGTTTCCTTTTTCACCTCTACCTGTCTTTTGGCTAGATCATAGAGGGAAAAACGAGGAGGATTCCTATGCGAGGGAGGATTCCTCATATACACAGGTCGCTTCAGATATGCAAGCCCCAAATCTAACAGGGAAGATCGAGCATATAAGCCTGGATCAAAGAGATTGGGTCTCAACCCATATAAACTTTATTTTCACAGGCCCCTCGCATTCTCATCTATATCAAAAACCTTAAATCCTAGAGCTATCGCCATCATATTCTCTCTTAGATCAAAATGACAAGGGCTCATGATCAAAATGAACTTGATCTCTCCCTCGTTTACACATTTCTACCATCGATCGTCACTTTGAGAGAGGTTGGTCTCTGCTTCTACGAGCGATATTAGCCATCACTTCCCTAGCCCAACCTCGTCTTTGCCCAACCCATGAGACCAAAATAGTTACACCCTTTCCGCATTAGAAACCCTAAAACTTAGAGTTCTCTCCATCATCTTCCCCACTTGTAACGTTTTCAGGCACTCAACCCTTCTCATGATATTTTAAAATAGAGTTATAATTTAGTTACTTTTTATTATTTTTATTAATCTTGATATTGTGAGATATATTATGTTGTAAGTGTTTTGATGATTGTTATGGATTGATGTCTATCCATGTTTACCAACCATTTAATTTATATAACTACACTAATTACTTGTATTTTGTCTAATAAAATAATATAACATTAAATAAACTTTTTTAATAATAATTAAAAATTTAATATTTAAATATAAAAAATCTTTTGCTTCATTTTTTATGTAATATTCATCCTGTGATTTCTATCAATAATCAAAAAGAGCATAATTACATTTGATATACTTTAAAAGACCCTATTGACCTGGTCTAAAGACTAACATCTTACTAACCAAAAAAAAACCACATGTCTATATATCTTGACACTGTGGTTGACTTACATGCTCAAATATCCGACAGTTACTACTAGTTGACTCATAACATACTGAGAATAGAAGTCTAAAAAGAAAAAACATGACAAAACATTTACATAACATAACTAATTGTGATAGCGTATAGGCGAAAGACCAAATATTCAAAATTAACTAGGAAACATTATAGATTCAATCATCTAAGATAATCACCAGGAGGTCTAAAGAAGGAGATGTCGCAGCCATGTTAAGTTGAGTTACATTAATGATCGCCTCCAAATTCTGGGGAGTCACTGAATCAGAATCAGAATCTGAGACTATGTAACATTCCCCCTTTTTTAGACAAACTACTATTTCATCCATATCTTATCAAATCTCCCACATGATCCTCTTTAGGTCCTCCTAAAAAGCAAATAGCTTATAGTTGTCTACATGTTTATCTCGCAATTAGACCATGTGGAGAAGGTTCGCCATATGCCTGTGAGTTAAGATAGAGTGGAGAAAGTATAGTCACCTCTTTCTCCATTTCCTGGGATTGGGAATCTAGTTGTTGTTACCACTATAGATGACTTCAGGGTCTGAGTGGTACATGCATTATCCAAATTATTTTGATTCCATAGTAGCAGATTTCCTTTCGAATTTCGAAGGGGACTGAGTCGAAAAAAAATTCTACCGATTCCCACCCAAAAAGGAGCATTTCCTAGAGGAGGATGCCCCTAGTGTGTTGCCTTTTCGACTGAGTATACATTGGCATGGTTCCATGTAATAGCTATCCCTGTAAGAAGTCATGCAGAAGAGAATTTTAGACCGCCCACTAACTTGATGGTACTTCAGTTGAGACAAAATACTGAATACTATGACCCTAAAGACCACGTAATAACTGATGGAGGGATGAGATTGGGGAATTGATAAGTGGAGGCTAATTTCTTCTATAGACCCGCATGGAACTGTGCCTAAAACAAAATAGGAATTAGATTCATTATGATCTTGAACAGATGGAAGACTACCCTTATGTGACTTACGGACTTGCACTTTAAACATGTGATTCAAGTGACTATTAAAACCAGACTGTGAATGAGCCACTATACCAAACTCTAGCAACCAGTATGGGACAATTGAATGAGACTCCAGATGGCTCGATTTATTGGAGGTATGCAGAGGAAAAATCAATAACAAACTCAAAGGAGGGACCAGACAAGGAATTATACACGAAACAAACAAAGAACATTTGTGATCGACACTTAAATATTGACAATTTTGTGAAGAATTTCTTGCCAAAGTGTTGTAGTGTGGACACGGACTATTGTAAAAACATACACTATTACCTTTTCCTATTTCTCTAATGGAGATGAACATCGGGATACTAGAAAAATGAGTGACTTCTCTTACCCTATAGAAAAAACTTTCATGTGGCCAAAACCCAACAATTTTGTAAATGGACATAAGTGAATAAGAAAATGGAGCAAGACATAGATTATTAGATTGAAACTAGAACTATAACGAAATAGAAGTTTCCATCCTGAGTTGACAAAATAAGTTCGCCACCCTGGGTTTTTAGACATGATAAGTTGTAAAATAACTACCTAGTGACTCTTTATATGAAATGTAAAACCCTAGTGAAGGGAGGTACCCTGAAACTGTTGTGTGTATTCCTTCTCTTTGGGCTTCTTCATCCCAATACTCTATATGATGGAGGCATTGATGGTATGCGATCTATTGTCAGATGACATCCAAGTCTTATCCAATATCTCTAACTCTTACATCGCCTCCATACTTATGACAATATAGCAGATGGAATGTTCAATTGTATGGAAAAACCAAATTCACCGCCCTCCATCGATGCAAAATTAATGCCTTCACCCTTACATTCGACGATCACAGTGTGTGAAATTACTAGTTGCCACACGTAGTTTATAATAGGCTAAGTGTAGGTCGTCTCTTTCCTTCCAAAGGCCACCTCCAACATGGTCAAACATATTGTTTGCATCTCAATCACGACCGGAGGGGAGGGAGAACTGCATGAATCTGTTGTTTAGTCAATTCTAGTGAGCAATTTCCAGAATGAGACGAAATTTTATCTGTGTTCCTATTTTGATCTAACCACTGATGTAGTTCTTGTAGTGAATCACGTTTTTGTCAATTTAGCCATTCCTTATCCAATGCTAAATCCTTCTCGCTACTCCCCCATTTAGCTAAAAAAATTGCGACCTTGTTACCCTCACGTATAGTGTGAATAGGGATCACATAATAAAAAACTAAAAATATATATCTTATACTATTTTCAAATTCCTTAAGGTTCCATCTCCTAATAATTTTATCAGGTGAATGACCTAAAAGGAGTTTTTGCACCATATTGATTGCTATTTGAGAGTCCCCATGAACCTATAACAAATGTATCACTCTTCTTAGAACAATTTGAAGGCCTTTCTCTAGTGCCCACAATTATTCCATATTGTTTGTTGTTACCCGACATGAAAGATCATAAACGTGAACAAGCATCATGTTGTCATTACGCAAGGTTTTGCCAAAACCAACTTCACCTAGGTTACCTCTTGAAGTTCCATCAAAACTTAATACGAAAAAAGGAGGAGGTGAATATGTAAGGGAGCTCCCTGCATTCAGGGCTTTATTTTGAGTAGTATGTGAAGAAAAAACCTTATCAACTTCTAGTTGTAGTTTTGTTAAAACACTCATTGTCTTCATATTCATATCCATATTACCATTCCCCCAATGTAGTAGGTCCCTTTTAGAGGAATTTTTCATCCTTATTCGTTGTAGATAACTATGCAGATCGTCCCAAGGTAAAGAATTATTTGAGTTCGCCCATTCAATTTGATTTTTCCATTGTCTCAAGTCGTGAGATGAATCCTGATCATTCCAATAATCAACCATTTTAAAATATTGTTGGGATTTTGTACACGATTGAATCTCTTTAAAAAACAATCACTTAAGAGAGGATTTTGTTTCCATGAGTCTCCCAAAAGAGAGTCGTTTTACCATCACTTATCTCCAAGAAGGCATATTTTTTCACCAAAGTCCTTCACCTCATAAGCCCAATTCCAAATTTCTGAGCTTTTTTTTTGGTTTCTTTTTATAGATCCTTGCATTTGTAATCTATCTTCTAGTCGAGTGAGCACCAAGTATTTTCTCTCCCAAATTTTTCCCCAGACTTGATTACCTCCCTGTACCCTTTGCCACCACAACTTCATTGTATAAGCTTTGCTCATTAGAGAGGGTCCCTGAGGCCCAAACCGCCCAACAATTTCAGTCTACTAAGATTTTTCCAACCCACCAAAGCCAAATTATTCACTGTATCCCAACCTTTCCAAAGAAAGTTCATCCATAGAGACCTTAGGGAATGATAAATTCTAATTGGGATTGGCATTAACGATATTTGATATTTCAGGAGTTCTTGGAGAACTGCTTGTACCATGACAGGTTTACTCGGAAAATTTAGATGTCGAGTCACCCAATTGTTTATTATGCTTCACGTCTTCTCTCGTAACGCCGCCCATGTGGATGTTTTATGGTAATTTAGGAGTATCGGTACTCCCAGATATTTAGTTGGTAATACTCCTCGAGTATATCCTGCTACCTAACATAGCCTTTTTTTCACCAATTACGGGCAGTTGAAAATAAACATTATTCATTTTATCATTATTGACTTATGTCCCTGAGGTCATTGTGAATATTTGGAGAAGCTTCTTCAATCATACCACCTCTCTCCTTGTGGAACTGGAGAGTCCAAGCAGGACTACATCATGCTCAAACTGAAGATGTGTAATTGGGAAATCCCTCCCATACAAACGAAAACCATAAATATATGCTTCCTCTCCTGCTTTACGAAGCAACCTCCCAAGTCCTTCCATAACTAATATGAAAAGAAACAGAGATAGAGGGTCACCATGCTTACCTCGAGAAGGATAAATGGTCTGCGATGGGGACTCTTTTATCAGAATAGAGTAGAAAACTGTAGAGATTAGTGAACCCACCCGTTGCAACCACTGCTATGAGAAACCAAAATATTCTAGGACCTGCAATAGAAATGACCAACGGATCCTATCATACGCTTTGGATAAATATAGTTTTATGAGCATACCTGGACGCTTTGATTGTTTCAATGAGTGGAGTATCACTTGCACTACTATAATGCCGTCCGCATTTTGGTGACCTTCAACAAAACCTGTTTGAGTTCTAGATATCATGGTTGTTAGAAATGGTTTCATCCTATTCACAATCATTGTAGAGATAATCTTATATATTACATTACAAAGTGTTATGGGTTGAAATCCATCCAGAATCTATGCCTTCCCTAACTTTGGTGCCAGCAATATGAATTTGGTATTCAGTGCTGGTAATATGCTCCACCTCTGTTTGGATTCCTCCACTACCTCGTGGATTTCCTTCCCTAGAAAACTCTAGCGTGCCTGATAGAATTCAGTTGTAAAACCATCCGGACCAAGTGCTTTGTTTGGTGGCATGTTCTTAACTCATATTTCCACTTCCAAGAGGGAAATCAGTTTCATTAGTGTTTTGTTGTGTTCCTGATTAATCTTCCTTGGAATATGCTAAAGAATGGAGTTGGTAGATTCTGAAGGACCCGTCCCAAACTCAGTCCATAGGTCAATGAAATACTACACTTGTTCACGCTCTGTTCCATGTTGGGAAAGTTGAAAATGAATCGTTTAAAGGAGGTTCTTTTAGGTTGATTTCCAATCTGACTGGCCAGTGATCTGACCCCATATATGTCAATATATAAGCTTCAATAAATATCTTTTTGAAGAGAAAGTGATCTAGTTGACAAGCTATCTGATTCCTGCCCCTACGATTGTTCCCAGTGAAACAACCATTTATAGTAAAGATATCTACCAAGGGTCTCGTCCATAGATTGTTGAGATTGCTGAGAGAAAAACAAAATCATTTGTTCCTACGTGTCTAAAATAACCCGTTAAGATGTTATTGTGAGAATAATGCAGAAATAGAATTAGTTAGGAAGTGGTTGCCTGAATCAGTTAGGAATTGGTTGCCAGAATCAGTTATGAGTTTCCTATATAAGTGTCATGTATTGAGCAGATGAATTAAATGAAAATTGTGTGAGCTTTGTCTCACTTTGCTAATATTTCTGCCTGTGCATTTGTCTGTCTATTTATTTTAATTTGGTATCAGAGCTAAGTTCGTGTGCAGGCTCTGCGTGAAGGGGAGCACATTGCTGCGTAAAGAAAGGTTGGCTCGCTCATTTGTTTTGGTGCAACGGTTGTTGCGTGTTAAAGACCAGGAGAGAGGAGGAGTCTACGTTGCCAAACCAGCGTGCTGCATATGAACCTGAGCCTTCAACCTACGTAGAGGCCCACTGCTGCGTCGAAACTCTGCGTGCTACCAGAGCCGGGCTCTCTGCCCTCTGCGTGTCGCTGGAAACCCATCGCCGAAGCTTGCATGCTGCGTCATCAGGAGAATCTGCCTGCGTGAGTGTGTTATTTCGCTGTTCGAACATTTCTGAGTGTTATTCTAGTAAATTAATCTCACTGCGTGAGTGTTATTTTAGTAATTTCTTCGCTGTTCGAACATTCCTCATGTCTGATAAATGAAATTCGCTCAACTAGTATACTGCCGTGGTCATATTTTTTTTCCAGTCGCCGTGGTCATATCTACTTCTCGTGTTATTTGGCTGCCCAACCAAATCTGTGATACGTGGTTTACCATTTTCTTTATATGCTTCTGGCTCACGTGATTTCAAAATATTCTCACCTGCGTTGTCTCCTTTGGGCGCCCCTGCCGTAGCTCCCTCCAGCGGTGACGCCGCTCCACAGATTCTCTCACTGGCTTCCCTTGCCGTGGCCTTACTGGTCAGCGCTGTTGGTTTCTAGACAGTTCTGTAGATTGGAAGGTCCGTGGTTACCCCACTCTGCCTTCTTGATAGTGTAAGGGTCGTTTTGCTGACAGCGCACTAACATATTTTTGGTGGAGAAATGGCTAATCCCCTTGCAGATTCATATTTAAATGAGTCTACAAAACTTGATGGCGAAAATTATGTCAATTGGAAATTTAAGATCACAACAGTACTGGAGGCATACAATCTATGGACGATTGTCAAAGGTGACGAGACCAAGCCTCCACCTCCTAATGCCACTCAAGATTGGGAGAAGCGTGAAATGAAAGCAAGGGTGCTGCTACGCATGTCAGTGAAGGACAATATTATTCCTCACATTCGGGACTGTGAAACATCGAAGGCGACATGGGACACTCTCAAAGGTTTGTATGAGACTACTAATGCAAACCGTATTTTATTTTTAAAAACAAAGCTGCTATCTATCAAAATGGATGCCAATGAAAGCATTAGTAACTATGTTTCCCGAATTAAAGATTTCAGTGATAAGCTTGGTGATATTGGTGAAAAGGTTTCTAGTACAGATTTGGTAACTGTTGCTTTAAAGGGGTTAGTCCCCGACTACAAAGTCTTTATTTCAGCTCTCTCAGCTAGACCGACACCTCCTACATTTGACGAATTGGCTGGAATTCTTCTTCAAGAAGAAGAGCGCATGAAAAATTTTGACCTGGAGTCAAATGGTTCTGATTTGGCTTTGACTGCAAGAGGCAAAAGGCCATTCCGAGGAAGACCATGGGACAGAAACAGAGGTCGTTTTCAAGCAAAGCAAAAAGGTATGGCACCTCCTGATTCTTATGTTAAAAGGAACATTGAATGTCATTATTGTGGAAAACCTGGACATCTCGCTAAAGATTGCTATAAGAGAAAGAATAATGAATCAAATCAAAGACATAACAGGCATAATGGAAATTACACAAACAGAGACACCTCAGTGAATGATGGATTTAAAAATCTTAAGTTATTTCTTTCTGATGCTGCATTGTCTGCTGAAACTGATGATGAGAATGCTTGTTTCATAGATTCTGGTGCATCGGCACACATGACTTGTAATAAAGAATGGTATGATAAATATTATGAGAAATCTGATGGTACACACATTTACCTAGGAGATGATAGGTCACTTAAATTTCAAGGCTATGGCATAATAAATGTGTACTTACCTAATGGACAAATGCGACAAATTCATAATGTAATGTATGTCCCTGCTCTCAAAAAGAATTTACTATTTGTTTCCACTATCACTGATAATCATTTACAAGTAGAATTTGGTAAATTGGGGTGTATAGTGAAAGATGTTCAGGACCACTACAGGGTTGTCTCAACAGGTACCAGGGTTGGAGGATTACAGATTGGATGTGACAGTGAAGCGCCATGTTGCATTGACATCCCAAGAGACATCGACAGCAGAATTATGGCATCACAGGTATGGGCACCTAAATTACAATGATTTATCGTTGTTACAAAGGAAATCAATGGTTGAAGGTCTTCCTGTTATGAAGTGTGAACATTTACCATGTGAAGCTTGTGCACTTGGTAAGCAACATAGAGAAGAGTTTCCAGTTCATACTGAGAAACGAAAATATGATATACTTGAATTAATTCACACTGATGTATGTGGACCTATGCAAACTAGGTCTCTTGGTGGTGCTTCATACTTTGTTATTTTTATTGATGATAGATCTAGATATACCTGGGTCTATTTCATTAGAAGGAAAAGTGACATATTTGAGTATTTTAAAGAGTTTCGAAATATGGTTGAAAAACAAACAGGAAAGTGCATTAAAATACTCAGATCTGATCAAGGGGGTGAATATAAATCAAAAGCATTTAATACCTATTGTAAATCTAATGGAATTCAACAACAGTTCACAGTGCCACATACCCCTCAGCAAAATGGTGTTGCTGAGTGGTGGAATAGAACCTTGGTGGAATCTGCTCGTAGTATGCTGCAAGGTAAGAACATTTCTAATGGTTTTTGGGCAGAAGCCATTAACACTGTTGTTTATCTGAAGAATCGATGTCCCACTAAGCAATTAGTTTTTCAAACTCCTTTTGAGGTTCTTCATGGTTATAAACCTGATGTGAGTCATTTCAAAGTCTTTGGATGTACTGCTTTTGCTCATATTCCTAAGGCTGACAGAAGAAAACTTGATGCCAAGTCTATCAAGTGTATTTTCATTGGATATTGTACGGATCAGAAAGCCTATAAATTGTTTGATCCAAGTTCCCATAAACTATTTGCAAGTCGTGATGTATTGTTCCATGAGCAGACTGATAAAAGTAATACAAAGAATGATACATGGCATATATCTAATGATGCAATATCTAATGATGCACATATCAAGCTTGATACTTTGATTAAGCAGGAACAGGAACATGTACAGGTACAGGATCAGGATGATAGCAGCAGTACAAGCACATCTAGCAGCAGTGAGTCATCACAAGGGGGTGATACACCTCAAAGCCAACGAATCATGGATGGAACACCCACAGCACCAAGAAGGTCGTCCCGACAGACTCGGCTTCCTGCAAGGTATAGAGACTATGCCTTAATGTCTAATATAATGAATGTTGAAGAACCAATTGATTATGAGCAGGCTAAACAACATGAACCATGGATTAATGCTATGAATGATGAGTATGCTTCTATTATGAACAATCAAACATGGGAATTAGTGGAACTTCCTGAAAATAAAGTTCCAATTGGAAGCAAATGGTTGTACAAAACAAAATTTAAAGCAGATGGTACAATTGATAAATTTAAGGCAAGATTAGTCGCAAAAGGATATGCTCAAAAGGAGGGAATTGATTATGAAGACACTTTTGCACCAGTAGCTAAGTTGAATACAATTAGATTACTGATTGCCTTAGCCACAAAACATAATTGGAATATACACCAATTGGATGTTAAATCTGCTTTTCTAAATGGTGATCTAAAGGAAGAAGTTTATTTGGTTCAACCTGAAGGGTTTGTCAAACAGGGACAGGAGCATCTGGTTTGCAGGTTAAGAAAGGCATTGTATGGTTTGAAACAGGCACCAAGATCATGGTATGTAAAGATTGATACCTTCTTTCTTCAGAATGGGTTTGTGAAAAGCAAAAATGATCCTAACTTGTATGTTAAGAGAGATGAAAAAGGAAATGTTGCTTTAATATCTTTGTATGTGGATGATCTCATTATAACAGGCAGTGCTCACAAGTTAATTGAAGAAATTAAAGTTTAGTTGTCACAAGATTTTGAAATGAAAGATTTGGGTGAATTACATTGCTGTTTAGGAATTGAGGTATGGAGAGAACTTGGTAAAACTTTGATCACTCAAAGCAAATATACAAAGGAGATTCTTAAAAAGTTCAATATGACAGATTGCAAAGCTATGTCAACTCCCTTAGAACAAAATGCAAAGTTGTACAAAGAAGATGGATCGAGCAGATGGAACATTATATCGTCAGTTAGTGGGAAGTTTGACCTATCTCACCACTACCAGACCAGACATTGCATACTCAGTCAGTATCCTTAGTCAATTCATGGCTAAGCCTTCAGGAAATCACTGGAATGCTGCAAAGAAAGTTCTCCGATACTTAAAGGGAACAATGAATCTTGGTATTATGTATACTGATGTATCTGATGTTGCACTGACAGGTTTTTCTGATTCAGATTGGGCAGGAAATCCAGATGACAGATGATCTACCTCTGGCTATGCATTTCATATTGGATGAGGGGTCGTATCTTGGAGTAGTAAGAAACAACCAACTGTTTCTTTATCATCAACAAAATTAGAGTACAAAGCTTTGACCAATGCCACCTGTGAAGCTATTTGGTTGCGAAGAATTCTTGCAGATTTTGAAGAAGCACAAAGTGGTGCAACATGTATCAATTGTGATAATCAGAGTGCTATCAAGTTAGCACATAATCCAGTTTACCATGCTAGAACAAAACACGTTGAGTTACAATACCACTTTCTACGTGAGAAAATTGAGTCAAATGAAATTGGATTGATATTTTGAAACACCAAGGATAATGTGGCTGATATATTTACTAAGCCCCTTGGTAAAATCAAGTTTGAAGTTTTTAGAAGTCAGTTAGGTATTGTAGAAAATCCATTTCTCCATTAAGGGAGGATGTGAGAATAATGCAGAAATAGAATTAGTTGAACAGAATTAGTTGTGTTTAGTTGAACAGAATTAGTTGTGTTTAGTTGAACAGAATTAGTTATGAGTGGTTGAATAGAATTAGTTGTGAGTGGTTAGGAATTGGTTGCACATATTTGGGAAGTTTAGGTGTGTGAGTTTCCTATATAAGTGTGATGTAATTGAGCAAATAAATTAATGAAGTTGTGTGAGCTTTGTCTCACGTTTACTGGTGTTTCTACCTGTGTATTTGTTTTAATTAATTTTTCCTGATCATTGTAGCCCATTTCCATTCAGTGAAACAAGAGGTCTCTCTACAATGATGATACAAGTGCTTATAGGATTGCTCCACATATTGAAGGGGAGAGGAAATTATTTTATCATCTTCAAAGGAGAAGTAATCTAGTAAATATCTACATGGTTGAGCTCTTCACATGAGTTCCATCATTGTCTAGGAGAAAGAATAGACTTCACAGCATCTTCCACCTCAGGTGTCCCTACTGACTTACGTTTGTTGATCTCTCCCCTTGACTTGTTCTCATCGTTTTCATTAGATGGATTGGATGACTGTTATATTACTATTTGTGCCTCAGTAATTAAACAGGGACCATGATCCACAACATATAGAACCCTTTGTATTGCTGAAACTATCCGCTAAAAAATTATAGGTATCAAAACTCTGTTTTTTTTCATTCCATGCACTAACTCGTGCAGAGAAAATATATTGACAAAAATGTGTATGACTCTAGTTAGATTTGTACTTATAAGTAATGTTTGAACATCTAATTTTTGACAAGGTATTTGAATATCACTCAAATTTCCAAAGTAAAAGTCTCTTTCCTTCTTCGAGTCAATTCAACAACAGATAACATAGATATAAATGTAAGTTATGAGAGCCTAAATCAAGTTCATGTTTCTCTAGTTGCTTTGGAAAAAATCCTAACAAAGTGATCCAGTGATGACTAGACTTGGATTGAAGTAACATTTTCTATGAGATAAACAAGATGCAATATAAATCTGGAGATAAATAGGAAATAGTATGAAGAAAAACACAAACATCAATGGGCTTTATATGGAGTACACTTTTTCACCTGTTAATTTAGAAATTTAACCTGTTCTGTGGTTATAGATGGAACGTTGGACATTGAAGACCCATAAAATGATGGTTACGTTGAAGTTGTTTGGAAGAGTGTAGACACATATCTAGTGCTAGCAGCATTTGACCTCGTCCTTGAATGTTTAGTACCTACACTTGCAACTGGAACTGAAGGATCATTTCACAGAGAGATAGCAATTGTATTGCCATTGTTTGAGGGGTTCACTGAAGTTTCCCTCTTGTTAACTTCTTTTCCACCTTTGCAAGATTCTCTCCATCTGAGTGCATTCTAACTAATGAAGCACATAATTAACAACCAATTAAAAATATGTTATCATGGACATGTAAACGATTATGCTATAATCCCTTTGGTGTATTTCCCCTCTTTGGTGTATTTCCCCTCTAGTAACAAAGATAGCACGAAGCCTATATCTTACATGGTATAAACATAGCTACCAGGGATGAGAGATAATACTACATTAACTATAGATTCAGAACGTGAAGTCGTCAAAGTCAGTACATACTTAGGAGCTCAAAAAATCAAGGTCGTATGGAGGACTTAGGCCACCCAATTGAAGTATGAAATCATTAAAGTTGTTTATGTATACTAAATTTCATTCCTTCTTTTAATTAATAAATCAAACTGACCCTTGCATATAAAAATCAAGTCCATCTCTAATCTTAACATAGCATAAAGACGATACGATCCATCTTGCCATATCTTTTAAAATTATCAAACCGGCCTCTATGCATGTGGTTCTTTGAAAGTAAAAAACAAGGAAATTTTCATGCATATAATAATTTGTCCTTCAATCTTACATTATTATTATGAAATGCGAAAAAGATAAATTTAAAAAGCAGTTTCTCATTTCAAATCATGTGGCGTTTCCGGAGTGAGCTCTGTAATTCTATTTTTTGCTTCCACTATTTTTCTTAGAGACCCCAGTCTCACCAACCCAAGATCAAAACAATGTCGAATTACATTGTAATTACCTACTTATGAGAAGAAAGAAAAATCTGGAGGACAACCATGCCTCATTAATCTTCAGCTTGTTGAACACATGCTGCAGCACTTTGTAGTTTTGAATCATCTCATCTCATTCCCTATGCTTGCATAAAAATTGACCTGCAACAGAAACCAAAAATAACATAATGATGTCAAGAACTTTGTTATGTCAAATGAAATGAAATATTGTTAAAGGTTCAGAATAGAGACCTTGTGCATGGGAACGACGTCGGGCCGTACAGTATGAATAAGTTGACATTGAACTGCTCCAGAAGTAGCCTACAAGAAACTCGAATAAGTGATTTTTTCATTTTTTTTTAAATATCCGAAAAGAAAGAAAAGAAAAGGGTTTGTATATTCTTCAGAGATAGCCCTAACTAATTTGCGTTGGAAAAGCTCAGTGCTCAAGCATAACTTAGATGCTTTGAATAAGGAGACCCAAATTTTCAACCATCATTTTATGATTGAAATTTCATTCATAATGAATCCAGCGAACCAGGCCACTTTCCAAATCACCCTTTCAAAAGGATCGAACAACGTCACTCAAAACGACAAGGAACCGATGAACTGTAAAGACACATTTTTCTGTTTTGGCATGCTCTAAAGAAAAGAAAGACCCTAGTCACAAGGACGTTTTAACCAATCTCAGCGAAAGTTATGCACTGCCATCTGAAAAACCAAAAATGAAAATAAATTGAGAAACCATAATAAAATGGAAAGACTGATCTCAATTTATTTACAGCAAATCAAGAATAACCAATACAGAAAACAAGAAGTATAGGGCACTAGGAAGTCCTCAGAATATTGGACCTTCATTAATCTGGACCTCATCACAGTAACCCTAATCCATATTACCAGAAAAAATGGCAGACACAAAAAAATTGGAAAATAAATGATCTTCATACATAGTTAAATAAACAAACAAATGGGTGATTGCATTTTTTTCTAGAGGAGACTTGAAAAAGAAATGATCTTCATACATAGTTAAATAAACAAACAGATGGGTGATTGCATTTGTTTCCAGAGGAGACTTTTCTCTTCCATAACCTAGGGGAAAAGGAGGAGCAAAAAATGAACCAGTTCTTTGATATTATTTCTCCATATCTTAAAACTTGAAAAGAAGTTTAAGATGAGAACATTTGCGTGCTTACCTCTGCAACTTTGCTTAGGGATATTTTCTTACATCTTCAGCTATATCGATGTCTTTTGCCCAGACTCAAATAACTTCAATGGAGAAAAAAAGAGAAATTTGGCGATGTTATTGGGAAATTTTGATAGCAAAAATCTTTTGTATTCCATTAAATGACCTCCAAGCATTGTTTAAGGGTTTCTGGGGCATGGTGAAGCATTTCCTTGTATTTCTTTTTGATAATATAGGACACAAAACAAACAACTTCAACAGAAAGAACAAAGTTTGAACTCATACAAAATGTGACTCTAGGAGACTGGCATACCTTCCTTGGTCTTCGTGGGCTGCATGTAAGAGCCCATGACTTGGGACGCTGGGGCTGCATTTTCGAACAAAGTTATAAACTCACGAAAAAACTGAATGAGGAGGTTGATCAAACTAAGGTGGTAGCCTTACTTTCTAGATCGCATTCAGTCTGGTAGTGCTTATGGTATATAGCTTGCGAGAGGAGTCGTCTTAGGAATGTGATGAAGATGTCACATGTTTGTGACATCTCCGATACAACGATGGATTTCTATAAAGGAAACTTCAGCCAGAGGAATGAGATCGTTGCACTATGATCAACGGTGATATATATCGCGCAAGCTACTTGCTTAATGTTTAATCACTTTTACGGAGCTGATAAGGAATATAATTCTTTGATCTATAAAATTTCAGGTCGGGGTTCAGAATTAAAGTCCGAGTACTTATGACCCGATATTCATTGGATAACATAGGTCATCAAATATTACAGCTTGCGGGTCTTCAACTAACCCAGAAAGTTGACTCGGGATTAATAGTATGACAATGAGATCGAGGGCTAAGAGTGAGTGTGGGACTTCAGAGACGATCAATAAGAGTCGTACTCTGCTAACGATCAGATGGAAATCTATTCCTCTACCATCAGTATTAGTATTAAGTGACCGTGATTAACATATAAACACTGAGATGTACAATGATCTACAATTAAGGTATGAAAAGAGAAATACCTCATTAAATTCCAAAACGCCAATTCAAAGAGGTAAACCAGAGTCTTCACCAGGATTAACACACAATTCACACCAGGATTAACACACATAGTTCACAGTGAATCAATTTCTTCAATATAATAGCCTCCTCTCAATTGCAACAATTTATGTGACCTCTTTTCAATCTCAAAACCCTATCAATCAACCATTGTCTCTCACTCAAATATCAATAATCTCAGTTAATCCCTTTCCATTACATTTTCTTCTCTTTTATAACTCAAATCCTATTCTAACTATACTAACAACTTGATCTCTATTTTAATAAATCTAACAATCAAATCTCTCTTATTAAACACCTAATCTAACAACTTATCCCTTATTCTAAAATAAGACAATTTTTTAATTATTAACATTATTTATGCAACCATCTCTACCAAAGCTAACTTTTGACCAATCAGATCAGTAAAATTCAACTCGTTTAGAAGCCACCTGGATGCCTAGATGCTCCTTATCAAAAGCATACAAGTGGGAATGGAGAAACAAAACAAATTGATAAACATATTTTGACTCGACACATCAACAAATGTGGTGATGTGATGGAATTAATAGGCTATTGGTCGTGCACCACAAAAATCGACATAGTATGCTGGAACCATTCCTGCCAAAATGCAGGGACTGCAAACAATATTCAAAGAGACCCTAACGGCATAGAGGAAATATGACCTGGAACTCGGGCGAAAAAATGATTCGCATAAATGTCAAGCGGAGAGGAGAACAATGCAACAACTAAAACAAGAGGTTTAGTGGGGGTTTTGGATTAGAGGTTTAGAGGTTTCTATTAAACTAACCACCATTTTAAGTTAGTATTTTAATTTTATTAATTTTTATTTTGTTTACTTTTTCATTTTATTATTTTTTAATTATTTTTTTTTTTTAATTAATAGAAAATTATAATTAAAAATCAATATTTTTTTTATGAATGATTTTCTTTTAATCTAACAAATTTAACAATTCAATCAATTTAAAAACTAATATCTTAAAGCATATTTTTTTTTTAATAATCCCAACAAATAAAAAATTTCGAACGGATTAAAAAATTTAACTAAATTTTCTAACTATATAAATTAATTTTAATGAAACAAAACTCTTAAGAACACCCTTCTCCCATAAAATTTATGTAGTGTAATTTTTTAATAATTTTTCATGTTTATAAAGCTCTTTAATGGTTGTGATTTCCTTTGGAGACACAAGGCTTTATAAATTATAAATCAAATTATAGTAAATATATAAAAATACAAAATTAAACCACTTCTAATAATCAGTTTGTTAACTAAATTATTAATTATACAAGTTTTGTCAATTATAACACAATTTGTGTAAAAGAATAAGCAATATTACATGAATAATTCTTATTTAAGTTCTTGAATATTACATGATTTGAATGTTGATTGAATTTCATTATATCTAAATAATTTATAAATTATATAAATTGAAACATGTGGGGTTGCAATGGGATCCTCTCCTTTTCTTATAGTTGTCAACTTGTTCATGGAGGATTTTGAGACCAAGGCTTTAGCCTCAACTCAATTTTGCCTTAAAAAATGGAAAGAGGTTTGTTCATGGTACTCTAGTGATTTTGCTTCATGGTCACAAGAAATTAGATTTGTTTCTCAATCATATTAATTCCCAATGAGGGTCCGTCAAATTCACAATGGAGGTTGAGGTCAACGAGTGTCTTCCTTTCCTTGACATCATCCTCTCTAAAATGAAAGATGTTTCCATTTATCACCAAATCTTTTCATAAATAAACTCACACATAACAATATCTTCATGCTAATTATCCTTATGTTCCAGTGCAAAAAATTCTTAGCTCTCTTGCAACCTGTGCTCTGAGAATTTCTGATGAGAGCCACGTAGAGCAGGATAAGTCTCATCATCTTAAATTTTTTGAAAATAATGGATATAGTAGAAATGAGGGCCTTAAGGTATTTCAAAGAGCCTAAAAAGAGTCTAGTGTTAAGATTGCCCATGTTGATGTCAACTCTAGCATTCATCTTACATTTATCCAATAGACCATAGACATGATTTCCCATATCCTTAAAAATAATAGAGTTTTTAATTCATTCAAACCTCTTAATACCATTGAAAATTCTCTTAGATCTGTTAAGGTCTCTGTAGAACCCAAAGACATGAAAGGGGTCTACTTGATCCCTTGTTCCTGTAGGGTTCCGAGCATTGGAGAAACTAGTTGCTCTATTAACCAGGCAATCCAAGAGCACGCAGTAGATATTAGGCACAATCGTTCCCACTCATAAGCTGTAGCTGAACATGTAAAGAAATCGAAGAACCATGTCTTCATCAAGTATTACAAATTCATTTATAGGGTTGACCACTTCCATCATAGGAAGCTTAGAGAGGCTATGAAGATTGAGAAGCATGCAATCAATCTCAACAAGGATGAAAATTGGAAATTAAGAATTGGACTATGATCCTCTCTTTTGGATTCTACCCCTTATTTCTTCCTCTCCTTTTTTATATTCAATTTCAATAAGAACTATGTCTCATCTTCTTATTTTTTTCCTGTACGAAAATTTTCTTTAGTAATTAAAATAATATGATTTTTATTAATATAATTATAAAAAATTCTATTAATTATTTAATTTTGCTATCATTTTTAGCCCTCTTCATTTTATTTATTTATTATTTTAATTTATTTTATCCATATATATTTATTATTATATAAATACAATGTATAGTTTTAAATTATTAAACTGGTTTACCAAGGCTATTACCTTGCAATTTTATTTAATTTATTTAGTATATATAATTAAAATATATAGAAAAACTAGTTTTTAGTTGTTTTAATAAGTAATTCCTAACAAAAAATTTATGACTAAATATTATTTTAATTAGCTTAATAACTAATTAACAAATTTACTAACAGTTAATTAGTAATGACTACCTCTAGGCCCTCATACCTGCTTGCTATTTATTCCTTAGGATCAAATATATTTTTCAACTTCGTCCTCAAGATGAACCACATTAGTTGGTTTGAAATGTCAACCAAAATCCTAATAATGCGATTAATCCAAAAGACAATCTTATTTGCAATATGGATCAAAAAAGTCTAAGGTCTATCATTATAACCCTAAGTGCAAGGGAATTGGTTGATAAGGCTGGTCATTTCAAACGAACTTGAATACAAGTTGGTAAGACAAAATAATATCTTAGATTTCAAAAAAGATGTAGGAATGCATCAGTAGTTCTGATATTCATGCATACCAGTCATGCTCTAAACAATTATAGAAACAAGTTTATTTGTCTTAAAATTTATTTGGCCTTAATTAGATATGAGATTCATAAGGTAAGAAGAGACATGTTGATTTTCTTTCTCACTAGCTTTTTTATCTTCATTTGGATATGGAGAATGGTGTTTATGGTTTTTTTGGAGGAGAAATCGATGGTCTTTCCACTATGAATTCCCTTTGTTTAGAAGAGATTTCAAAAAACAAGACAAAATTTGAGAGGATGTGGTGTGGTGTCTCACAGTTCTCT
>APFE031681675.1:192477-324767 GCA_000404065.3 Pinus taeda | reverse complement strand
ACGCTGACACACTAAGACAAAAATCAAATAACCACGCACACACACACAACACACTGTAAAAAATCATATGCATGTAAAAAATAAATGAGAGAGTGCCTGGACTCAGGCGTAATATTTCTTAAGATACAGCCCATTGTGGGGCCTGTCCAGGGGATTGCCTTCATAATCTATCAGCTCATAGGCACCTTTTTGTAGAACTCTTTTACAATATAGGGCCCATGCCACATTGGCTCGAGTTTTCCTGCTCCTAGCTTATCATTAGCTTGATCGTAGAGTAGTACTAAGTCTCCCTCGACGAAAGAGCAGGGATTAACAGAGTTATCGAAGTGAGTTTTTACTCGCTTCTTTTGAGCTTCGATAGCTAGGGAGGCTAGACGACGTGTCTCGTCCAGTCGTTCCAAGTAAAGAAACCGCTCTTCTGCAGGAGTAGTCTCGGGAAGTAACTCGACGGCTAATTTGAGTGAAGGAATCTCACACTCAATGGGAAGGGTTGCCTCCAGTCCATATACTAGATGAAAAGGGGTGAAACCGGTGGCATCCTTCACGGAGGTCCGGTAGGCCCACAAAGCGGAAAACAACATCAAATGCCAACTAGACTTGTGCATGCCAACAGTTCTCTGAAGCATCATGACCAAGACTTTGTTCATGGCTTCAACCTGACCGTTTGCCTGAGGATAGTATGGAGTGGAACTATCATGCCTAAGTCCTAGTTGGGTTGTCAACTCGGCCATCATGTGATTACAGAAATGTTTTCCGTGATCAGTGACAATGGCTTGTGGGACTCCGAACCGAGAAATAACATGGTTAAAATGAAACTGCGCCGCGGTATGACTATCTTCCGACAATGTGGGCATCGCCTCGGCCCATTTTGTAAAGTAATCTACAACAACGATGATGTAACCATGCCCCCCGGCTGAGCGAGGGTTACATGTCACATAATCGATGCCCCATTTGGCAAAGGGGCCTACGGTCACAACGGGGTGCAGCGGGGCAGCGGGTGCATGCATCTTCCGTTGGTAAATCTAACATTCGTGACAAGAACGGACGACAAGAATGTAGTCCTTGAAAATGGAAGGCCAGAAGTAGCCAGCACGGAGGATCTTTTGTGCGGTGGCATATCCAGACATGTGACCGCCACAAGCACTAGAGTGGTAGTCATTTAGAACTCTTTCAGCTTCTTCGAAGGTTAGACATCAACGAAGAAACAAATCAACACCAAGGTGGTACAGGGTGTCCCCAACTATGCGATATGGCTGAGCTTGGTGACGAATCCGTCGACGAGCGTCTTTCGAGGTCTCGGGGCAGAAGGAGGACGTCTGCAAATAGACAATTATGTCCCCATACCATGGATCGAGGGTGCTGATCAGGAAAAGAGTTTCATCTGGAATTGACTCCTCTATGTGCGAGGAAGTAGCAGCAGATGGCAAGGAGCATAAAATTTTAGCGAAAACGAGTGATTTCTTGGACTTGGCTGCAGTAAATTCCAAGTCGAACTCTTGGAGGATCACGATCCACTTTGAGTACTTGCCCCCCAGCAATTGTCGTGAAAGAATGTAGGTCATGGGGTTACAATCTGAAATCACCGTAGTAGTACGCAACAGAATGTAGTGACGGAAGCGTTGGATGGCGCAAACCACGGCGAGAGCCAACTTCTCGACATATGCATATCGAGTCTCTGTATCTAGTAAGTTGCGACTAAGATAATAAATGACATGCTCGATGCCATCATTGTCGTCCTGAACCAAAACCATGCAGATAGTGGTATCGACAGTGGCCAAATAGAGTGTATAGTCACGATGGTAATTTGGAGGCCGCAACAAAGGGGCAGAAACCAGGAGGGTTTTGAGATGAGCAAACGACTCCTCGGCTATGGCATCCCATCGGAATGGGGTGTCACGCTTCAGTAACCAGGTAAAACCCTTTGCCACTTCGGCATAATTTGGTATGAATCGTCTCAGAAAATTAGCTTTCCCCTGCAAACTCTATAATTGTCGCAAAGTAGCAGGGGGTCGGAGATTCACGATTGCCTCGACTTTAAGGGGATCCAAACGGATGCCCTCTCGGGAGACGATAAACTCGAGTAGTTGACTTGATTCGACGCAGAAGACATATTTGTGCGGATTTAAACGAATATTATAGTGTCTACAATGAAGAAATATTTCACGAAGGTGCGATGGGTGGTCTACGCGCTTAGCTGAATGAGCGGGGAGGTCATCCAGGTAAGGCTGTACGATGTGTCTGATATCGTGGAAAGCATAAGACATCGCACGCTGAAAAGTAGCGCCGGAATTTTTGAGGCCGAAAGGGAGCTTTTTATAAGCAAAGGTGCTCCAGGGACAGATGAAGGCCGTCTTATGTTGATCTGCCGGAGCAATGTTGATCTGGTTGTAGCCAGAAAAGCCGTCCATTAAAGAATATATCTCACTACCCGCACACTCGTCAATGAGTTGATCAATAAAAGACGTGGGGTAGTTGTCCTTTGGGCAAGCTCTGTTGATGTCACGGTAATCAACGTAGACACGAATGGTGCCCTGTTTTTTGTCGACAGGGACAATGTTTGAGACCCATTCTGTCAGTGGGATGGGATAGATAAATCCTACCTTAAGAAGCTTTTCAACCTCTGCTTTGATGGCTACCGCCTTACGGGGGTGCACGGGGCGCAAACGCTGGCGAACTGGTTTGGCCCCGGGATATGTTGGTATCTCGTGCACTACTATAGATGGATCAATACCGGGCATTTCTTCATAGGACCATGCAAAGACATCGCGAAATTCACGAAAAAATGCGATATAAACTTGAATCTCCTCAGGAGTGTAGGTCACTCCTATGTAAATATTCTCGACGATCCCTGCCTTAACAGAGATGTCAATTGGTTGTGTCTGCGTGATGTTCCCTAAATTTCCTTCGGACAATGTATGATAAATCTGAATGGGTGTCTGAAGGGGTTGAGAAGGGAGACATGGAGCAAACCGCTCAAGACAAAGCAGTGTTTCCCGAAAGGTAGGGAGAAAGGAGGAACGGTCGTGAAGAGGAAACCACGGACGTTCGTCCAGAGACATTATCTCTATGATAGCCTCATCGGAAGGAAATATTTCCTTCAATGGATTCGAGGAGGTGTATTCTCCTAACCAAGGGGGAAAATCATCTGAGTCAAGAGCCCCACTCGTGACGGTGGGTTCATCATGAGAGGCCGATGCAGTGACAATTTTAACGTAGTTGAGCTCGGCTGGACTCAACGAAATTTCCTCGCCCCAAGGTTCTATCTGGTCGATGGAAGGAAGAATCCAAGGGTCAGAACGAACCGAGATCATGGAGATCGAGGTGAGGTTGGGAGGTGGGAAGGAAAAAACACCCATAAGGGCAGGTTCTTTGAAAAGCCCTGCTCCCACAGAAGGGTACGTTTCCCTCAGAAGAGGAAGCGAAAAAAGAGAGTTGATCGACCGTGACAATTTTCCCTTGATGGGGGAAATGAATGACATGGAAGAGGGACGAAGCCACAGCACGCATAGCATACGTCCAGCTCCGGCCCAGAAGGAGGTTATAAGTGAGATTTGCGTCCACAACCTCGACTTCTACTTCTACAGTCTTCCCTTTTGAGGTAATCGGTAGCCGTTGAAGGATACCATAAGGTCGAGATTCTCTCCCATCAAATGCTTCCAAGGTCGTTGGGGACTGACTCAACGTCGGAGACCCAATGGCTTTCCAACATGCAATAGACATAATGCAGGTTGATGCGCCCTCATTAATGACTGTGCAATGGATCGTTTTAGAATTGATGACGACTTGAATGAGGAAAGCTATCTGATGAGGCAGTCGAGGAACATGGCTCTCGAGGTCGAAGGTGATTAAATCCAAGTCCGTTGGGTCGATGCCACCGATGGCCGATAGCAAGGACTTCCTCTAGGGGGGCAGCTCTGAAGGACCTCTAAGGCAGACATAGGAGACGGAGCCTGCGCTAAGTCCTCCACGATGCTATAGTGCTGGGCAGCACAAGCATTCGGGTTATAAGAAGACCTCCTGAGTACCCCTTTGGGAGGGGGTCGGATTGTCGTCTCAACACTCGGTCTCTCGATATGGAGAGGACCAGAGCTGGACGGAGGAGCACTTGAGGAAACCTCTGGCTCCTTCCCGGCAGACGACGGATACTCCTTAGCTCGAGTTGTTACATGAATAGGAATAGTTCCAGCCATGAAGACCCGGGAACCGAAGGGAGAAGAAGAGGGTTCAGCCACCATCTGGGTTTGCTGAGAGGGAAAGGGTTCTTTTAGAACCGCAGGGAACCCAGGAGCACCTTTCAACAAACGACTAACTTCGGACCGCCTAGGGCAGTCCTTAGTGTAGTGATCTTCCTCACAAATGAGGCAAGGATACTTAGGTTTGCGTTTAGCTCCTTCCTCGGCAGGAGGCTTAGAGGATTCCTGTTTGGGTTGCTCGGATTTATTTTTCCCTTTCCCGTTTTCCTTTTTCTTCCCTTTCGAGGCCTTGCCCGCCGTGGTGGACTGAACGGCGTTGACCTCAGAAGTGTTACCAGAATTTAGAACACCCTGGGAAGTGTTTTCGTTGGATGCACTTGACTTTTGCTTCCCAGGATTCGATGATTTTTTAGAGGCTTGGTTTACAGAGCCAATGACTCCATCCACAGATGGCTTTGGCGGAGCCTTGGATGTACCAAGCCTGGGGGCGTCCGGCAAGTACTCATACAAAGTACCAGACTGAGAATAAACTAAGTCTAGGTACTGAGCGCGCGCGATCGCTTGCTCTTCAGTTACACAGGCTCCCATGGCGATGTCCCGCGCAATCTTGGGGACAAAGGAAGTTGTAAACCAGTCGGTGAGGAGTTTATCAGGTATCCAGAACTTGATCAACCTGCGACGCCTTCTCCATTCATGAATATGATCGGAGATATGTGTAGCAGTATCCTGCTTAAGAGACGTAAGGAGGTGAGTCCCTGTCTCATCCGAATGGGTAACTGAAAATGAGTCAATGCTAGCCAAAGAATTAAAATCTTGGATGACGCTCAGTTAACTCAATGTACCATTTACTGCTGAACCAGTGAGGGTCCTCTGAAAGAGGCGAAGCCGAATCGAATCATCGAGCCATGAATTTGACGAACACCATAAGTGATACATCATCACATGAGCTTGAGGGTCCTCCCCGGCCTTCCCATCGAATTTGGGACAGTCACTTGGTATTTTGGTTGGAACTGGTGGCCACTGTGGATTGTGCAGAATGGGATCATTCGTCAACTTTGACACATCGGGCAGTTCCAACGTCGCTAAAAATGGCAACTGCGGATTAAAAGACATTTGTCCCGGATATGAAGTAGAACCAGAATTCCATCGAGTTCCTGGTTGCCCCCATTGACCTTGTCCCGATGGGCCAGGCCCAAATGGGCCTTGTCCAAAAGGATTTTGACCGTAGGGGTTATTTCCAGAACCTGGTTGCTGATTCTGCCCCCCAGCGCCCCATTGGTTACCATACTGGCCAGTAGGTTGTTGATAATCTTGATAGGGATTACCCTGCGGTTGTTGGTAATTTTGGTACGGGGTATATTGATTTTTCCCCTGGGGTTGCTGGTATCCGTACTGAGCCTGAGAACTAGGCGGCATTTGATAACCAGATTGGGATTGATACCCTCCTGAATGCTGGGGTTGGGATTGGTACCCACCCGAATAAGGAGGCTGGGCCTGATACCCACCTGAATAAAGAGGCTGGGATTGATACCCGCCAGAATATGGAGGCGGGTACCAATCCCGACCTCCTCTTTCAGGTGGGTATCAATCCCAGCATCCGTATTCAGGTGGGTATCAATCCCAGCCTCCGTATTCAGGTGGGTACCAATCCTAACCTCCTTACTCAGGTGGGTACCAATCCCAACCTCCATACTCTGGCGAGTATCAATCCCAGCCTCCGTATTCGGGCAGGTATCGCCAAATTGTTGGAGAGGTAAATCCCCTCTACGGATAGAGGCGATCCCTACTAGCCCAGAACGGGTCTAGCAACAATCAATCAATGCTACTCTACAAGTTCCTAGTTGCATTACAAGTGGGGTATGCACCCTACTTGGATCCAAAACGCTATTTGTTTTGATGAAGAGATGCCGTTCTCACTCCTTTGCCTCTTGGTCAGTCACGATCCTCCACTATCTTCGCAGATGGCACCTGCCACATGCAAAGAGAGAACAAACACAGCGTGAATCCTAGTAAAAGAACTTACATCAGTCAGAAAGGATGTAATTCCGCATAACCATCATAAACAAATGAGAATGGAACCATAACGTAGTCCATCTATCTTATTATCAAAAATTGAAAGGTACAACCAATGTTCTGACGCTGAGTCCTTCTCAAGAGGGTCCAGCCAGCAAGTCTCATAAGCATTCACCCTTGGAGGTAGATCTCCTAAGACAAACAACTCTCTCTCTCACACAAGGCAACAAGACTTCACAACCTTGCTTAAGCTCTCTAGCAATCCACACTCAACACACCAACTACCTATTAAGAACAACACTGAAGCACTATGAATTCCTCTATGTCAAAAGCTATATGTCAAAAAAAAAACTAGCTGCTCATGGCAATGGTGGAGGCTTATATAGGAGAAGGAGTCTCCATGGGTGGTGGAAGGATAAGCTTATCTCCAAGAAAGGTGGCTCATAAGACGAACAAACATGCCATAGAAGGGAGGGCGACCTTTACAAAGCCAACAACCAGGTCTGGAGTCATCTGGAAGGTTGGCTGTTAGAACAAACTCGCCCAAACAGGATCAGCGCGGGTGCATAACTGGACTGGCGCGCTGACATCGCATCCCAATAACAGAAGAGGTCTGGTCAGCGCGACTTAGTACAAGCAGAGGGTGCGCTGGCTATGAAATTCGACTAGCGCGGGAAACCCGTGTGCTTCCGCGCTGGCAGCGCATCAGTTGCACTATCATCCGCCAGTCAGCGTGGTTATTTCAATAACAGTTGCAATGATCCAATAATCTTAGGCAAAGAGGGTTTTTTGGCCATTTCAGAGAGCATGAGCATGATGAATTTGATTTCATGACACAGTAGGGAGACTGACAAGGAGACAGTGACAATTTACTGTGTAACACTCATAACAAAAGTCCAGAGGAGACTAAATATCTGGTATCACAAATATCTGTCCAGAGTAGGGAGGCTGGTCATCATTAAAGCCGTTCTGGAAGCAACACCGATATATTGGATGTCGTTGGGATGGATCCCTCAAGGTATTCTGGCCCACCTACAAAACATTTGCTGTCTTTTCTTATGGAAAGGGAAACAATTTGGGAGAATTTTTGCATGGGCAAACTGGGAGCCTTTGGCACTACCGAAGTGATGGGGTGGATGGGCGATCAAGTGATTGGATATATTCTCAAAAGCATTGGTAGTAAAGTTAGGATGGCAATTACTCAACAACCACAGTTTATGGATGAAGGTGGCCGTCTCTAAGTATATATCCCCCTCTAACACCATTGATTGGATTAGACAAAACCACAGGAATATTGCCAACATATCTATCATTTGGAAGGTAGCCATAAACACTAAGGAACTAATCTGAAATGGATTGACATTGAGGATCCGGTTTGAAGCACAGGTGTGGTTAGGCATAGACCCCTGGGTGGGGTGCAACAACGTCCACAAGCTATCTAATGAGCTGAGAACACACCTCTCGAACAAGGCATACAATCTTATTGCTGATAATGTACACTCCTCTCTGTTACATCAGGCCTGGAAATTAGGGGACGATCTAAATTTACCGCAGTGTTGGCAACATGAGTGGCGGGATTACACAAAAGCATTAATCGAGGCGCACATAAGAATAACAGAGGGGGATGATGAACTTATTTAGGCGTTTACCAAACATGGAGTATACTCCCCCAAGATAGGATATCAGGTGCTGATGAAACCTTATAAGCCACCAACCTCGAAGCTATGGTGGAAGAATTTGTGGAAGCTGAAGCTGGCACCCCAAACGAGACTCCTTATATGGCCCATTCTCTGGAACAAGGTCCTGACTGGTGCCAACCTGATGAAACGATCCTTCTTAGGCCCCTTCTGGTGTCACCTTTGCAAGAGCGGCAGTGAAGACACAGACCATATTTTCCTATTCTTTCCCAACACACAAGAGCTTTGGAACGACCTCCTTACTTCGCTCTCTTCCTCACACCGATGGCAGGGTACAAATTTTGCAGAAACTTGGAACTGCTGGTGGACTTTAGCATCTGATAAAGAAAAGAACATCCCTCTCCTTATTTATTGGGCCATCTGGCTAGCCAGAAACCAAATTATGTTCCAGCAAAAGGACCCGCATTGGTCCTCCATAACTACCAGAATCATAGCTGACTACAGTTCTATTCCTGATGAGGGTACCCAACCATCTCATAGGATAATAACTCTGGAATCGATCAACACCTCCCAGCCATGGGCTTATTTTGATGGTTCGGCTCAGGAGACCGAATGTGGAGGGGGTGCAATTCTACACCTATCTGAAACCCACTCCTACAAACAAATGGGATTGGGCAAGGGGACAAATAACTATGTTGAGCTTCTCGCAACCAAAAACCTCATTCATTATGCATTGATCAAACAGTGTCTGCATTTACAGCTTTTTGGTGACTCTAAAATAATATGCAACTGGATAAACAAAAAATCACAATGCAATGCATATTCTCTAAAGCATATTCTGGATGAAACTCATAGACTCATAACAAATTGTGACTCCTTCTCTTGCAACCACATCTACAGGGAACACAACTCAGCTGCTGACCACCTATCCAAGGAAGCAATGCTCAAGGATGATGCTACTTGGTTGATTCAGGAGGAACGCGACGACAACTCACATCAGTACTACCATAGGCCGTTCATAAACCCCAGAGCATAAACATAATTTTTGGATCTGACTCTTAATTTATATGATCATATGTAAATATTCACATAATTTTTATGATTTTACTTCAGTACTTGTCTCTCTACGAAGAGTACATCAGCATTCACAAATGCTTATTTTTTAAACAGCTCCACCTCTGAGGTGGTATTTTAGTTTTTATTTTTTGGATCGACAAGTATGGCTTACCATATGAATATTTCATCTACAAAATGTAATTTTCTTATTAATAAAGGAAATAACGACTTTTTCCACGCAAAAAAAAATAAAAATAAAAAATAATGAACCCCAAACAAAAACAAATCATGAAAATGTGCAAGTCTAAGTGCCAATACTTTTTACTTTACTGTGCAAAATAATGGTTGTGTGCAGCTTGTCATAAATGCCACAACCCATGATAGTCAAATAGTTTAATCTTGACTAGTTCATGCTTTAAATTTCATGTTTATAGATAGAGAATAAAGATCTAGCAAAACTGTTTAATCTTGGCAGATCAATAGTTAGGTAGAGAAATAAAATGTGCTCAACAGCTTAATCTGAGCCATTGGAAGATAAAAGGTTAGAATTACATAGTTTGCTTTTCAAAAGAAAAAGGAAATAAACGGTATGCTAGTTTAAATGCACCCAATAAAGTGAAGAAAAAATGTTAGGGTAAGTAAAGGGTAGGTACAATAAAGGTTGAAGAAGTACAAGGTTGTTAAAGAAAAAACACACTTGCCATGCTTAATCATATGTTTCAGTGTGCAGGAGCAGTCATGAAAGTTAAAGGATGTTCACAAGCTGGTTTAATTAACTTCCCCTCATTTCATTTCACCCCCCATTACATGATTACTAATTTCCCCATTATCCCATCATTTCTTGTTAAAATACCCTTTTTCCCTTCATTTTCACCCTTGCTCGTTGGTTTCACACATTTCCCTAGCAAATTACCTTCCAAAAGACATTTCCCAACCAAAAACCCCTTTTCCCTACTGTGAAACCCATTCCCCTTGGAAAAAATCATTTTCCCCTTATTAATTTCCCTATTTTTCCTAAAAAACCCATAAAACCCCCTTATCCTAACTTTTATTTCTCCCTCTGCTTTATTTAATTAAACTCCGCAAATTCACATTTTCCCGATATAAAAACTTTTAACACACCACCCTTGGTGCGGTTAACAAACCCCGCTGCATTTAACCCTGGTCCCACTTTATTAAACCCACATATATTTAACCCCAACTTATTCATTAATTAATTACAGTTAAGTGTAATTAATCCCCTCGGGCCCTACAAATCTCCGCCCTTATTCCCTCGTGCATTTCCACCGCGCAAGAGTTGTTATATCTTGCACCCCCAGATTTGATGGCGCACATCCATATTGCGCAGACTCCCATTCCGACCTTTACCTGCCCGAGAGCACGTGAGATTCACGGTTTTGCTCGATCCCCTTCCGGTTACGTGGTAGCACTAGGAAAACTCACGTGCTCTCAGGGAAATACCGCTCGACTGCCAAAAGCGTTGTGATGGCCCTCGGAATCGCCTCCCCGCCAAAAGCTGAAACCACCCACTGTTCATTATGAATTTTGAACCAAATTCTAACCGTTGCCAGTTAAAAGGCTGAAGACGCTCATTTTCACCCTTTTCGCTCATTTGCTCTGTGAAAGCTTCCTAAGCCTTCTTGCACCACCCTCAGCCTCTGCGACCGAATTTCATCGCCAACTACCTCCTGAACACGCTCTAGACGCCCAATTCGGCCATCTAGTGCACAACTGAAGCCACAATACCCTCTGTAGCTACCATTGAAACTAGTTTGCAGCCTATACCCCCATTTCCAGGTATTTTCACCAAAAACTAGAATGACCATCTCAAATTTAAAAACATACAGTGAATTCAAACGTTAAATTGATTGAATTTAATTAATTTTCCCTAAATTGAGAGTGTTTCCCCCCTGAATACCCAAAATCTTTCTTTTTGACGTGCAAACTGCCCTTTAACTCCACCAGAGTTGTCAAAGCTTCACTTCCACAAGCTGTATAAGCATAATTGCCATATTTTATCCTAAATATGGCTGCCCAGACCTCTCTAGATGTCAAACCCGTGTCAACCCCTCACCTGGACATTGACCATTTGGCCCTAGGACATAGGGATTTCCAAATAAAAGACACTACAACTCCAACCCCCCTTCTGAAGCTCCATTGTTGGAGTAAGGATAGATTTCTAAACCATGTAGATGGCATCCACCTTTGGGAATCCAATTTACCCAAATACCTATTCCCGGAAGTTCACCCATTCCTTGATATTGTACATTTTTGTCATGCCTGTTATATCCCTAGCCAAAGGGCTATTGTTGCCCCAAACCAAGAGTTGTTACTCACCATTACACCTGTGTCAATAAACCAAATGCTACAAATCCAATCTAGCCCTAATCAGACCCCTCTATCCATTGGAAACCTATTAGACTTATACATCACATTAAACTAGGTGAAAATCAACCAAATCTTCCAGAATTTCGTCACTGAAGACTTCCATACTCCTATAGATACCCCACCCTATGCTTCCACCATTTTCTTAGAAACTGACAGACACATAATCACCATGCTCTCATGCATCCTAGGATACACATCAGATGAGCATGTGGATGAGGACATCTTGGCCTTCCTGTCCATTTCCACTCCACGCAAGCCTCCTGCTATCATGTATGATTATGCTTAGTTCATTGCAGACAGAATGCATGAACAATTCACCAAACTGCCCACTAAAAGAGTTTTCAAATACTCTTCAGTGTTGTTTTATATGTTTTTGTATTGCTAGACAGATAAGTTCCCTGTGAGCATCCAGAAGTTGGACACCAGGGGAAAGGAGAGATCAGTGGTCTACTGGACACCCTCGGTCTAGAGGTTTTCCACAACATTCACCTACAAAGACTTCATAGATTCCTTTGTATACCATGTCATGGACATGCTGACTTCTAATACTCAACCTAGAATTAGCCAAGACATTAAGCGAGTGCTACAATTGGCAAAGAACAACAAGGTGGGAGACTGGTACCTCTACCAGAACCACACTGAGATCAGAGTTTATGGCTGCTAGTTAACCCCTTATAAATTGCCAAAATACCTCCCTATGGGGATATTTGCCCTTGAATATTTCAGACAAATCATCACTTTGGATGAGGTCCACTTCCTATATGCTAGGAAGAAAACCCAGTTCAAGGTAAAAAACCAATTAGGCCCATTCATTTGCAACAATAGAGAGGCTGGACCAGAGGCCGATGGGTTACTACAACAGATGAAATTTAGAAACAACTTCATATGGCAGTATGACCCTCATGGGGTCATAAACAAGTTGAGACTTAAGGTCAAGTTAGGACCATACATCCACCATGCGAGACCTAACATTGAATAGTTTGCTAACCAATCTGAGTGGGTGGAGAATACATTGATTGATATGGACAACACAGTTGTGGATATTGAGAGCACACTGATTGATCTTGAAAAACAATTTACCCATAGCTCTTTCCTGCAGGTTCCAAAAATAGGAGAAACAATGAATGTTCATCGTGTTTTACTGACCCTGGCCAATGAGGAGAAGAATCCTAAGAGTAACAGGGAGGAGGCATCCAGCTCTGCCATGGACACTATAGATGAGCTGTTTGAGCTAAGAAAGAGGCCCAAATTGAATCTTGTATCTGAACAGGAGGAGAAAGATCAAAGACTAAAAGACAACAAAACCTAAATAATAGGGACAACAAACAACAGTTCAATAGTTGTCTCTATCTTCTTGCATGAAGATATTTCATTTTCTTAGATTAGTTCTCAATGCAGTTTGAGATATTTTGTAAATTCTTTTTGTATAAATACTTCATAATTCGAAGTATTGAGGGTGGATTACTATACATTTGTAGAGTTATTTTGATCTTAAACCTTAGGATTATTGTACCAATTTTCAAGTCAACATATTGGAGCAAGTAATAAAAGAATTTGATTACAGGATTCATGAGATGAGCTATTTGCAGTGAAATATCTTCGTTGTCTGATTTTGTTACTTTCGTATGTGTTTCATAAACTTAAATGTTATTCAAACTTGAACGAATTACATGGAAATATAACTCAGAACTTGTTTATGTACACTCTGTTTTGCACAGTTAGTCATTTATGTGTTTTACTATGATATCCGAATTCGAGAACCCTTAATTGCTCTCCCATCTCGGTTGACCTCTTTCATTCTCTTCATAATCTGGCCTACGGAACCCCTAATTTCTCCCTGAATTCGATTAGAAACCATTTCACCATCCAACCTTTGAGACGTGTAATAACTCACCTATCTTGCCTTGTAGACATTGTTTTTAAAGCTTGATCCAGTCCAGTTTGTCTAACATTTGACCCCATAGCCCAAGGTAAAAGCAAACCTCTGTTCATGTAAGTAAGTGATCCCACCACCCAAATTCAAATAAAAAACCCCAACACAATCATAATTAGCCTAAAATAAATTAACTAAAACAAAGTTACATCATAAAGGGAGAGCCCTCTCTGAGATTAGGAAGGCTAGATCCTGATCTCCAAACTTGGTTTGTGGTTACCTCTATCATTTCTTTTTCTAAATAACTTATAAGAAATTTCGGAGTGATAACATCATTGGCGACCATACTGGGGACCTCAACCCTCAGTCTTACAAAACTTTAAGGAAACCCTAAATTTAATCTTTAGCCCCTTAAGGTCATTTTTGAAAGTTGTTCTTGAAAAGTTTCATAAAAAAACAGTTAAAAAAGTTAAAATTATGGCTCCCAAGAAGACTCACTATACCAGGGCAAATCCAGATCCAAACCCTGCTACCATAGTTGATGACCTAGACAAAATTTTAAGAAAACCTAAAAAGGTAGAAACTCACACAAGTAGTAGCCAGTTAGTCAGAGCAAATTCACTCCCTGAGATGTTGTCAACTTTAGAGGAAATCCCTTTTGATTTGTTATTTGACCTATCATTATTTAGAACTAAATCTGAGAATGCCATCCATGAAATAGTGTTAGACCCTGAGTTTATTCAACTCATGAAAAAAAAAGGGTGATTATCCATCCAGATTTAGATAAATTTGTTTTGGAGACTTTTGAGAAGTTAGAAGCTTTGACCTCTACATTGATAAGCCACATAGATGATGCTTACCTTCAACAATCTATTGAACTAGCTGCCCTCACTGCTATTGCCGCTGAAATTTATGCACAATCTTCACTCACTATTAATACACCTTCTTTTACCACAACCTCAGCTATATTATCTGCCACAATCCAATCCCCTAGACTAGTTATTCATCAACCATCCTCATCCTCATACTCATCTAGTTCATCTCCATCCAGTTCAAGCCCTTACTCAAGCACCACTTCTTTACCCCCTAGTCAAACCAGAATCTCAGCCATGGTAGACCGATATGCACCTTTGGTTTTAGCTGCCCAACTCCATACCATGCCCCAAGATTATCAGAGAAAAATCTTTTTGTTTGATGCTACTGGTCAGTACAGTGCCGAACATCGTGTAAATAAGATGACTGACTATTTTGAGTTGCATGAGATAGATGAATCAGATGTGCAAATGAGGTTGTTTGCTGAAACATTAACTGGGGATGTCAAGAAATGGTTGAAATCTTTGCCTTCCAATCATATTGCAGACTTAGCTAACTTTCATAGTTTATTCATTGCAAGATGGGAGAGAAAGAAAAACCCTATGCAAATACTTTTGGAATATGACAACATTAGAAGAGCTCCTAATGAGTTAGTCCAGGATTATTGTACTAGGTTCAATAGTATCTACAATGCAATACCAGCTAATATCAAGCCTCCACCTGACCTAGCACTAATTAAATTCCCTAATGGTTTTAACACTGACATGTCATAACAATTAAGGGAAAGAAACCCTGAAACATTGGAACAAATGCAAAGTAATGCTGTTAATTTAGAGGCCAACCTATTAGCCAAGAAAGCCAGAATGAGAAATCAAAAGAGAGTTGTAATTAAAGAGGAAACTTCCACTTCTAATGGAAAGATAGATAGTTTAGCCAAGAGTGTAGAGAGAATAATGGATAGATTAGAAAACATGGAAAGGAAAACTCAATGTGAGAATCAACAACCACCCTCAATAAGAAACCCCAACTTTTGGAAGAACCCTAACACTAGAAAGAATGTTATACCAGATCAACAAATTAGGCCCCCCTTCCAGGAGACCTATGCTAAGGGTTCACAAAGCCAAGAAGGAGAGGATGATACCCATATAAACTTACTAGGAATAAAAAACGAAGATGTTGTTTTTTTTACTCAAGAAGAATAGAAGTTGTACATGCTGCAACAGTTGCAGTTAGAATCTGGTGAATCCTCTGACTTTAAACAAGGATATGAGTCAGCTATATATGAGGTACACAAACAATATAGCTTAAGAAGTAAAAAGAACAATGAAGCTCCCTTTAAGAGATCAATCCACGCCCAGACTAAGAAATTAACAGAAGATCCTATCACTAAAATTTTACAAATCCTCCATAGGGTAACACCGAAGACTTCTATTCCAAAAAATGTAGATATAACCTCCACTGAAACTCAAACTGAAACAATTACTGAAATCAATCCAAACAAGAGAAATCAAGGCAAAATAGCTGAAACACAGATTGAAACGCCCAGTATTGAAAAACAAGATAAAAACACACAAACTGCATTTGTTAAGGAAGATCTGATCCAAACAAACTAAACTTAGCTCCCTTTCAACATCAAAACTGAAATAGAAAAACTAAAGATATCAGTTCCTTTGACCGAATTGGTAAAAAATGAATACTATAGATCACAGATAATTGAAACTTTAAATATAGGAGAGGGAGAAGATGTTGTTAATTTGAATGGTGATCAACCTGAATTATTGTTTGGCCCTAAGGTGAATGGTACTCATGAGCAAGAGGGAATTCCTCCTTTCTACATTAGCCTAAACATTCATGACAAAATATTACATAATGCTATGTTAGACTCAGGGGCATCCCATAATTTGATGCCAAAAGCAATCATGGAGAGACTGAACTTAGACATCACTAGACCGTATAAGGACTTATTTTCCTTTAACTCTAGCCAAGTTAAATGCCTTGGTTTGATCAAGGATTTAAGTGTAACTCTAGTCCAATGCCCAAGAAAAAGTATTGTAATCGACATAGTAGTTGCAGACATCCCACCCATATATGGAATGTTGTTATCTCACTCATGGGGAGCAAAATTGAAAGCATCCTTGTAGTTAGATATGTCTTATGCCACCATATCTGTTTTTGGTCAACAAAGGAAATTATATAGAGAGACCTTGATGAAATACATGGTGAGTAGTGATGAAAAACCACAAAACTTTCCCATATACTCCATTCATTCTGATATGGACTCTTTCATCTTGTACAATTCAGAACATGACAATAATCAAATCACAACTGAAGAACTGAAATACAAAACAGCTGATAGTGAGAACATTTTTAATGAGTCCCTATGGAATCTATATTTTGATGGATCTGTGAATAGACTAGGGGTTGTTGCAGGAGTGTGGATCCATAATACGAAGAATAATCATTCTGAGGGACATGCATTCAGATTAAACTTCAAGTGTACAAACAACATGGCAGAGTATGAAGCTCTAATCTTAGGGTTACAAATGATTAGAAAACTTGGAGCCAAAACAGTTTCTATATTTGGAGACTCAGAACTGATTATTAAACAAATTAATGGTGAATACTCTGTAAACAATCCCAGACTTAGTCAATATAGGGAGACTGTCCTAGATTTGATTAAAGAACTCCTGGAAACAAACTTTGCTACCATTCCTAGAAAACAAAATATGCAAGCCCATAGTCTTGCCACTTTTGCTAGTACCTGCAAATTTCCCTTTCAAACCAACCATCAGTACAGTGCAGAAGTGAGACATAGGCCGGTTATACCAGACAACTTGAAGTATTGGCATATTTTCTCCTAGGATTCTCAGATTTATATCTTCATGAATGCTGAAGGTGAGTTTCAGAATTGTAAAATAGATACAGACTGTACAATAGAAAATAACATAGATAGTGGCATAGATGTGAATATTTTAGATATAGGTAAACCCATTAAATTCACTAAAGTAGAAATATATAGCTTAGATAATGTAGAAATAGATACCTTAAAGAAGAACTTGGAGATATGCCAGAGGAAGCAGCAAGGACCATTCATTTCCTCAACTCCAAAACAAGTATGAGTTGCAAGAATTAGAGATACCTGATGGGACAGGTACAATTTTGGAAGTTAAAAAGGTCCTCACCAAGAGGAATTTGATGTTGAACTTGGAGGATAAGTGTCAAACCATGCAACTGGCCATTGACATGTTCATGGTTAAGTTCAAACTTTTGAGGCAAAAGGGATTACCAAATCCCTTAGCTATAAATGATAAAATAATGACACAGGAAGATTACAATAAGAAGATCAGGGAAGTGGCCAAAGATCGGGTAAACACTTCATCCATGAAGGGCATACCAACAAGCAAAGTATTATACCAAACTTTTGAAAACTTTTTTTTACCTCCAGCATGAGGTAAAACACCTTTTTATTAATAAGCCAACTTTTTTCAAGTATACAAAGGTAGATGAAATATACATAAATATGTTGAATATCCAATTTCCAGATGTTGAGACATGGGAAAAACTCAATGATTTACTGTAGGAATACACAATAAAAATATGAAATGTACAGTAAAAAGTAAAAAAGCACAATAAAAGTGTATTGACAGGACAACAAGGTCAAAGAGTATCAGATGAAAGGTAATAAGTAAATATGACATCCAGCGTGAATACCAAACAACCAAGCAACTTAAAGGGCAAAAGATCAAAGATTAAAAGACAACAAAACCTAAATAACAGGGACAACAAACAACAGTTCAATAGTTGTCTTTATCTTCTTGCATGAAGATATTTCATTTTCCTAGATTAGTTCTCAATGTAGTTTGAGATATTTTGTAAATTCTTTTTGTATAAATTCTTCATAATTCGAAGTATTGAGGGTGGATTGCTATACATTTGTAGAGTTATTTTGATCTTAAACCTAAGGGTTATTGTACCAATTTTCAAGTCAACAGACTGGAGCAAGTAACAAAAGCATTGCATTACAAGATTCATGAGATGATATTTAGAATGAAGTATCTTCTTTGTCTGATTTTGTTACTTTCGTATGTGTTTCATAAACTTAAATGTTATTCAAATTTGAATGAATTAACTGGAAATATAACTCAGAACTTGTTTAAGTACACCCTATTTTGCACAGTTAGTCATTTATATGTTTTCCTTTGATATCTGGATTTGAGAACCCTTAATTTCTCTCCCATCCTGGTTGACCTCTTTCATTCTCTTCATAATCTGGCCTAAGGAACCCTTAATTTCTCCCTAGTTCTGATTAGAAACCATTTCACCATCCAGCCTTTGAGATCTGTAATAACTCACCTATCTTGCACTGTAGACATTGTTTTTAAAGCTTGATCCTATCCAATTTATCTGACATTCGACCCCATATCCAAATGTTAAAATCAAACCTCTGTTCATCTACGTAAGTGATCCCACGACCCAACTTCAAATAAAAAACCCCAGCACAATCATAACTAGCCTAAAATCAATTAACTAAAACAAAGTTACATCATAAAGAGGGAGCCCTCTCTGAGATTAGGAAAGCTAGACCCTGATCTCCAAAATTGGTTTGTGGTTACCTCTATCATATATATATATATATATATATATATCTTTTTTGTTTTTTTTTTTGAACAACTTACAAGAAATTTTGGAGTGATATCAGGTTCAACTTCGCATCAAGATTCAATCTAAAGACAAATTGACCAAAGATATGGACAAGGTATTAACATCTTACAGGCATCTTTTCAACGGCTTAGAATCTATGATCCAACTTCATGGGGTCCCTTCTATAGGAGATGATGCAGCCTTAGCCGCACATACCCATAATATTCATATAAAATGCATGTCATATACATGTCCAAGGAATTTTAATATTGCTTCTGAGTAAAACCTTCTTAAACCAAGGTTTAATGCTCCTTTAATAAGCTCTATGCGGAAATGTTTGATTTAACTATCCAAAGTCTGGACCTTTATAAACCTTTGAGCGGAAGCTTATACAACCCTTCATAATCTTTGGATAATTCATATTACCCACGCATATTAACCATACCATGGATTTTAGACTTTGGTTAAAACTCAACTTAACCATAATACATTTATTCCGCTCATTTCTATTATAACTCTTGTATAATAGAAATATTTCATAAACCACACTTAAACCTTACCTTTCCTCCATTCCAAAAACCTTCGCACATATATCGATGCTCTCTTTAGAGCATCAAATCTTTGCCGTCGATCTCATTCCTCAATCCAATGGTTATCACACAATAACTCGTGCCAACTAGCCTGGCCAATCTTCACCGTCGATCAATCTCATTCGATCTAATAACTATCACGTAATCTCGCGTGAAACCTTGCACGACTGATACCAGGTCGAGAGCGCGAGCGAAAAGTATTTTTCTTGTGCTACGTGTCGCCTGCTAAGGGTAATCGTGTGAATTTTAGGAATACCACTTACCACCTTGAGATCGCGTGAAATACTACTTATTACCAACGAAGACCACGCCACTATTTAGCTAACATGTATTATTAATCTCTACCATTCATCTCCTTGACTTTATTTTGCGCGACTTAATCTTAGCCATCTATCGCACACAATCTCGTCCATTGATCTGACTGATCCAACGGTTCCTATGCACTGTTACGTTCTTTTGTTTCGTACTGTGCAATAGCCCATTCGGCTTCTTGCTTGAGTATTTGTTCTCACCTTACGGTATTCACTTGTTATGATCTCGATCTTCAGCTCCGTTACTTAACTTCTTCGTACCTTTACACTTCCTTCGTAAATCCTTAGGATTTTAGGAAACCTTATAGTTATACCTTTGTTGTAACATTGCAGGTTTTCTCCAATAATGTTTGTGTGCAAGCCCATAACACTCCTCTCCATATTTCGTCTCTAGTTCTACATACCTGCAAACCTATGTTACGCAGAATTACTCTAACTCACACACAATCTATCGTTCAATTACTCAATCCACACTTGCACAATTCAGAATTAGAATCTCAGTGCATATATAACAAATAATTACATAATGAGTCTCTCTCTCTCTCTCTCTCGCTCTCTCTGTGGCTTGATTTTCTAATCAGCGGCCTTTTCCTTTCCCGCCCGTAGGCTTATAGTAAAACCCTATCTAATCTTTGAACTCCAATCTCTAACTAGCTAACTCACTAACTAACTAACTCTCTCTATGCCTTTTAGGCTTACATTTATACAAAAGGTTCTGTAACCCATTTCGGTTCAGATCCTTAATCTTTTGAACTAAATCCTAAATATCCTCTAAGTCCACTTTTGACTCAACTAATCCCTAAGGATCCTCTCTAGTTCCACAAACCATGAAACCAATTCCTAATCTAGGATTTACATTTAATGTCCAAATCTCTCAATCCCTATGGCACCTTAACTAACATAAATCTCTCATGTTCTCAAACATTCGAGAACATTTAAAAATATGGCTCACAATACTTAATTAAATCCTATTATTAATATCTCTCATAAACTTACTTAGAAACCTTAATAATTACATTAATTTAATAATCAGGAAACCAACTTCTTAGAAAACACAAGACCCCCTATGTCCACTAAGATATAATGAAATTGCGAAGCTGGATGCTCCTGCATCAGGATAAGTCGAACATGTAAGGAGGCGGGATGAGATCTACAAGGAAGTACAGGTCTTTGTAGATACATATAAACAAGTAGACCGTACAGAGGACATGCCAATCACCAAAGAAAATGTCACGCCTTATGTGGTAGAACCAGTGAGGATTTACACCAAACTAGTAACCCTGAACAACCAGGTGCATGCCAAATGGACCACCCTCATCCCGGACACACTCAAGTGCCTGCACCGACATGATGAAGATCAACCACAAATCACTCCTATCGCAACAGAATACAACCTATGACACACCTATATGACATAACAACTCGATCTAGACATCCCAGAACTTGCCATTGTTAAATTAATAAATTAGGTTGATAGCTTATTTTTGTGATGTATGTACTTCGATAGCTTAGAACATTTTTTGAATACGAAAGGTCATGTGGAATACCAAAAGTCATTAGGTAGATGAAGAGACATGAGGAAGTTCAAGAGTCAAGGGTAGGCCAAGAGTCACACTCTATAAATACACGCTCATGCCTCATTTGTAAGGACCTTTTACTGAGGACATGGATATCTATATATATATATATGTGTGTGTGTGTGTGTGTGTGTGTGTGTGTATGTATTGCTTAAGAGAACTTATGCTCTTCTAATTAATACAAGGATTGATTGTATGATTCCACTATTGGATTCCTTAAATATTTTACCTCGTAATGCCATGAGTATTTTCTTCACTTGATGGATCGGATGTTCCTGAGAGTCCTTTGATGTGCGGTCTCTTCATCTGTTGTCTCACACTACAAAATTTGTGTTGCTCCGCATGGATGGTATTTGATTCGATAAATCTATGCTTGTGCTGGTGAACTATTTCATTGGTATTGGTATAATCTATTTTGAATGCACGTTTATTTGTGCTCATAGATGTTTGATCATTGTGAATTATTTTACAATTGTTAAGCACTTTATCTTGTCAAACATGAGTCTTGTTTGAAGCCCGCTAACAGTTTCTCTACATAAGGTTTATGTTGTTTATAGTCTGGCTATTCATGGTTTGTACGCTATAAGATATTTGTCAATTATTTCCTTGTGTTTATTGAATTCCATGCTCTCGATTGAGTTCACATCCCACCTCCGTTCGAAGCAAGCTCAAAACACCTGAATGACAGTTGGGCCTACATACCAGAAGGGATCCCTAATGCAAACAGTGTAGGCTCTAGTTGGGAACCTACACCAGGGAGATCCCTTTTTCTGTTGGCGGAAAATTCCAACTGGTCAATAGATTTGGCACTAGAAGGAGGGTCATGGCAAGTACTAATCCACGCCCTCACACCAAAACTTCTCATCAAGCTAGTAACCAACCTCATCCTCCCATGCCCCCTAAAATACCATACAACCCCCCTAATGGGCTAGCCTTCACGAGGTCGCATCAAGAAGAATCCCAACTTCCCCCTCTCAAAGATGCCCCTGGAGGAGAGGAACTTCCCATGTTCGTAGTCACCAATGAATAGCTCAGGTCTATGCGCCTTATTACTCAACAGTTTGCCAGGGGTTTGAAATGCATTCTTGCCACTAACTCCCTATCCAATCCATGCACCTCCATGCTTCATCACACACGTCAAGGCGTCCTCGTTAACTCTATATCACAGTTAATTGGCCTAGCGCTGGATGACTATGCGGATGCTGTTGAGAGGCTCTCTATTGAAGGGCTAGAAAGTCATCCCAAAGATGAGGGGGATGACCCTAGGAATACCTTCACTGACGAAAACAATCGGCCATAATGGGGGGAGACGCAGGGAAACGATCAACGCCTCATTGAAGAGACCCCAATTAACAATGACCTCTCACAGGGAATACTCAAGGGATCCTTAGGTAGTAAACCTGGGATTACCTTAGAGACTGTATAAAGTTTTACAAAAATCAGCGTCTCATGAGAAACCTGAGGAATACCGGGAATGTGAGAAACACTAGAGATCTAGGACACCTCAGAGTACCTCGAGGGGAAGCCAGGCAGACCCCTCACACCAACAGGTGATCAAGCACATATAGCGAATCAGAGGGTAATGACTGTCGTCTCTTTTTCCACCCTAGAGGTAATTGCCACCAACAACTATTGGCTTGGATGGCTCAATCCCTATTAAACATTAGAGGCCAACTCCATGACATGCCCCGCCATTCCGAGAAGCACCTCCCGAAGTTCGACCTCAAAAAGGGGACCGCGACTGATGACCATATTAGCAATTTCTACCTAGCATTTAAAATGATGAAAGTGCAGTACAATGATGTGGCTTGTCGTCTATTCCCTCACACCCTTGAGAATAAGGCAACCACTTGGTATCGGTCGCTGCCCGTCACCTCCATCTGAACTTGGGATGAGTTCCGAAAAACCTTCCTTAACAAGTTTTCAGAAGACAAGACACCTTCTATGCTCATCACCGAGCTTAGCATGCTGAAGTGTCATAAGAAAGAGAAGGTGAAAGATATGAATCAAAGATTCACCACCATTTTGAATAAGTTACCCATGGACGTATTCCTTGATGATTCCACCATGATTGATTTTTACACAAGAGCCCTGCCACGGGATATTGTAGTGTTCGTTAAACATGAAGTAAAACCCACCTTGGTAGAGAAATTTGCTACTGTGCTCGAGGTCGAAAATGACCTCCTTTCTATCGTCTCCCTAGAGCATGAGTCCCCGGAGGAGGGAAAACCATCCGATAAGAAGAATCAAGCCTCATCAAGTAAAACCATAGACAAAGACAAAGATTTCTTCGATTTTGAGGGACTAGCCAAATCACTAAAACAATTGACTAACGAAGTGTCTAAATTAAAGAGAACCAGTGACACTTTGAGAGGAGGAAAACCTGCTAAATCCTTTTTATGGAAAACTAACAATCGCCTCTAAAGCGTCTCAGGCATCTAGTTTGAACTTCAATGTGGAAGAGCCAAGAAATGATAACTTCTTCACTTTCCATCAAGCCTCTCACTCTGGGAAGACCTGTCCGCAGTGGCTCCATAACATGACTATCGTAGTCACCCAGTTGTTAGAGGATTAGGCCGCAAGAGAGGGTGAAGAAGAAACTAACGATCCTGAAGAGGACGACTCCCGTCCCAGTGATGGTGCTCCATCTGCTGTGTTAACCTTTGAGGTCATTCGTGGGGGAGAGGTGTTGACCGCTCAAGAGGCCATCATTGGAGATTCTCCCCCCAAGCCCCCGAAAAGGTACAACCTCAGGAGTAAAGGTCCCGTGTCGGTTGCTACGCTGGAAGATAAGAAAAGGGCATTGTTAGGGAGGATTCTGCCACCCACCAATACCAGCGAGCCATCCACCTCTTCACCCAGATGGATGAATGATCTAATCTCTAAGTAGTCACCAATCGGTATGAGAAGAGACTCATCCACACCCAAAAGTTCGACCAAAGGGGTGATGGTTAAGACTACCTCGGTAACGCAATGCTTGGCACAAGAGCCTTCGTCCATAGACTTGGATTACAATATTCTCAAATATTTGAAGAAGACTTGAGCTAATATCTTGTTGTACGAGTTATGCAAGTTGACTAGTTAGCGTGAGTTGATTGCCAAAACCTTTTCCATCTCTCCTACCCCTTCAAAACCCTCCGCATTGAGCAGGGAAAACTCCATAGGCGATCCCCAACTGTGATCGACCATGAAGCCATAGTGAATGCCGCAAATGCAAACTCGAGAGGCTCGACCCCTCTTTTCCTCTTGACCTTCGAGATGTTCAATTTTAATGTTCACAATTACCTCGTTGACTCTAGTGCATTGATCAACGTCATGCCTTGGTTAGTATGCAAAAAGCTAAACATCCAACCAGAGAAAACTTACACTACGATCATCCAACTCGATAGGTCTCAAGTTCTGGTTGTGGGAGAATTAAATAACGTTATTATTTGGTTGTCTTATGATTCTCAAGTTCCCCAATGCAGTAACATAATTGTTGTAGACATTCCAGAAGCCTACAATTTACTTCTTAGCAGAGATTGGTCTTGTAAGCTTCAAGGCTACTTCATCATAGACTGGTCCCACTTATGGCTACCTTACAAGGGAAGGAATAACTAGATCAAGGTGAATAGTGAGCCTTGCATGAAGCACACCGTAACTGACCTTGAGGGCTCTAATGAGCTGATCAGCTATGCCCAACATGAGCTGTGGGTGTGCCTCCTCGAGACCTTGTTGGGGTGCTATCAGCCTCAGGCATCAACTGTTCCCTTGGATAGCCAGTTGGAACTTCCAATGCAAGCCCCAAGCCATGATAGTGAAGTCTATGCCTTAAACTTGCATACTTCGGGTCTCCCTTCCCCCAGTGCCGAAACATGGATGTTGTATTATGATGGATCCAAGACTCATGACAGAGCTGGAGCAGGGTGTGTCCTACTAGACCCCAAAGGGAATAAATTATTGCTCTCTTGCAGATTAGAATTCCAATGCACCAACAACACTACAGAATATGAGGCAATAGTCCTCGGCCTCAAAAAGGCCATCGACCTAAAAGCACACTGTTTGAAGGTAATTAGGGATTCTGAAATTATTACGAGGCAGGTACGCAATATAATTCACTATCTATCCCCTCACCTCAAGAATTACTAGCAAGAGGTATGAAATCTGGTAAATTCGTTTAAAGCTTTGAATATCATTTCCATTCCTAGATTTAATAATGTCACCGCTGACACTTTCGCTAATGCTTCAGCTATATTCACACCCCTTAGGGACGGGTTTCCTATTGAAATTATGTATAAACTGACAGTGCCCGATAACATAACTAACTTGCGCATTTTCAACGATGACCAACGGATTCTGGAGTTCATGACAAATGAGGAAGTGTTCAAATATGTATCCATCGATGAAGAAGAACATGAGAGGTCCCTACAAGAAGAAGTAGGTTCGTGGAAAGTAAACCCCTTACCTAAGGGAGTGGTTACATTAGAGAAATTGTTCGACCTACAAAACCATTTCCAAGGTCCGCCGAACACCAAGACTCATATTTTCACTCTCTCACACGAGTAGATCAACCTCGAGACCGAATCTAACCCCAAGTGTCTCAACACAAGGTTGGGATGCACCCTTGAGGAACGACAGGCATTCATCAGCCTATTCAAAAGGTACTGCGATATTTTCTCTTGGACATATGATGACCTGAAAACATACGATACTCAAATTATTCAGCATGTCATCCCTACAAAAGAAGGGTCCAAACCATTTCAACAAAAATTGAGGAAAGTACATCCCGCATTAGAACTCCTCATCCAAAAGGAACTCAAGAAATTGTTAGATGCTCACATCATCTTCAAGGTCACACACTCTATGTAGGTATCCAATTTGGTTCCAGTGCGAAAGAAATCTGGAGAGATACGTTTGTGAGTCGATTTCCGGACCTCAACCGAGCATTATATAAAGACAACTACCCGATCCCCTCCACGGAGTAGATTCTCCAAACTGTCTCAGGATCTGAAATCTTCTTCTTGTTAGATGGATTCTCTGGATACAATCAAGTCCTGGTAGTTGAACTTGATCGGATCAAAACAATGTTTCGAACAAAGTGGGGGATGTTTTCATTTTGCCATATGCCTTTCGAACTGATAAACTCTAGGGTAACCTTCCATAGAGCAATGGATATTTCCTTCCGAGGTCTAATGGGTCAGAGCATGGTGGTCTACCTTGACAATGTCACCATTTTCTCGAAGAAAAGGGGTGACCACCTTCACATTTGAAGCTGATTTTTGAACGATGCTAGAAATAAACAACCATATCATCAATACCAACAAATTCAATAAGCATATCCACCCCTTCCTCAACAACCACATCCTCCCCAACAACCACAATTAACTCATCTAACCAAGCGCCCCTATGACCTACTCAACTTCCTTCCTAACTAATTGCAAATTCAAATAGTAAAGTAAAGAAGCCTGCTTATAATGTTGAATCCGAAACATTTCCTACTTATGTTTTTTTTTTTCTTCTAAATATGACTAAATCTATTAATGAAACAAAAAATAGTACATGGAGGCATCGGCCTCTGCAGAACCTGTCTCAGATTTTACCATGTTTTAACAAACAGTAACTGAAAAATGACTGCCCTCAAAGGGGAAACCAGTCCAAGATTCGAGGAGTATGCTGCCCGTGCAGGGGAACCAACCTGTAATAACATTGTCGTATAGTTTTTTGAAAAAAAAACATAAAAATTGACATCAATTGCAACAAAAAACATTAAAAAGACCCCTAAGTTGGTGACCGGGTGCTTAAAGAAACTTGAAATAAACCTTGGCCTACTAGGTGTCATTAGGTGGTAGAGGTTCCTCCATAATTAGACACTTGTAGGTCTCCATATCATCTTCTTCATGCTGTTGCCCGCTTGTCGTGGCTTGCACATTCGTATTTCCGCCTAGAGTGTTGTGAACCTGCGCTGCGTCCGTTCGGTTCAGAGCTCCACCATGAGTTCTATGAGTCCCCGAGCTGCTACCAGGAGTTTTCCTTCCACTATTGTCAGTCATTTCTTGAATGATGTGAGCCGAAACGACAGAGCTCTGTGGCTCCTCTTTGAAGGCAACAAAAATAGTAGCAATCATACACGGGCGCTCTAGCGTGCAACGAAACTGGAACTGGGTAGAATGATAGGATTGCATCGTCGGAACAGAGGCATCAGGAGGTTGATGGGTGTTTGTAGCATGCTTAGAGATGGCCATATAAGCACACCCCCTACCACTGCTGGTGGCGGGATATCGAACCATGAAGTGAGCGTCTGTCGACAGGGAGGAGGAATTCGAAGGAGAAGAGGCAAAGAGGGTTAGTGAGGGAGGGCAAGTTGCTCTGCCTCTGCTGCTTCCCCATCTACAATGCATCCTATGCCGCAAACGAGGCATACTTGCTTGGTTGGAATTGGTTCGGCGAGTGCTAGGTGGAGCAGGATGAGGGATAGAATGGCCAGTGGAAGCAGGAGAATGGGGAATTCGTTGATCAAAAGTAGAATTCAGGGCCAAAGAAGTAGTTATGAAACAACAAAACAGATTATGCGAGAAGTGGGCACCTTCAACCATTTCAATACAACAGAGGATCTGGCACCTTCTTCCTGTAGCCATGTGTGAGCTCAGCTCTGCTGTAGCGGGGAGGCAGTTACAGTCCAAAGGAGGCAGAATAGGGGGATGGCATTATGAATTCGCCATCTTATGGATCAGAGTGAGATTTCCTCGGCTTTCACCCAACATTAAATTTTTTAGGCCTTCACACAGCATTAAGTTTTTTCAGCCTCCACACATCATTAATACACCATTAATTATGGCGGTGGGCTTCTGGGTGGTAGTATGGGTGGCCATGTGGCCACGCCACTTGCCAACCCAGATACGATGCGCTGTACCAACGCGGTTAATCACCCGCATCCGGGAACATTTCCTACTTATGTTATTGCTCTTGTAAAATTGCAATAATTTTTGTACATGTATAAGACAATCCTATAGCATTGCAGGAATTTTCTATGCAATTATGAGAAAATCTTGTATCATTGCACGAATTTTTTGTGCAATTAAAATACAATCCTGTAGAATTGCAAGAATTAATCTCCACTCTGGGAAATCTGTAAATCCAAAGTCAATAGTAATGATGTAGGAGCATCGGGACAGGCCAGCAATGTGGGAAATTGCCCACATGTTGTGGCTTGACAAATTGGATTTCATTTGCTGTTGATTTTAGTATTACTATGAGAGTCGATTTCATAATTAGTTTGTTATTGTAATAAGTGAAACCTCTCCATTCAGTATTTGATTGTTAGGCGCATCAAAATGTTTCTGTTGGAATAAATTTATGGAAGATTACCTTATCTATCTGTTAGAGTAATTAATGGAAAATATGTAGACAAATTGTAACCAGCGAGGGGATTCTGCGCAGAAGAACTGGCCATGGAATGCACAACAACATCGAAAAAAATCCTTACCGCCACTCATATTCGGTAATTATTATAACAGAAGCTAAAGAAGTGGCGATTCTGGTGGCAATTATTTGTAAACTGAAGATCTGTGACAGTTAATACCTTGGAGCGCATCAACGCCAATTCCTCGTGGGCAATCCTGATTCAGATCGCATGAAATCTGGTAAATTGTTATATATATATGTGTTATATGGCTGTTCTGACCGCCGATTGTGGCAAATATAGCTGTGTTGGACCGGAATATCAGTCAATCATCGAACCTGTATTAATGAGCTGGAAGAAGGCGAATGGTGAGTGAGATAAAAAAAAAAAATCCAACTGAGATATGGCGGGGAGACGTGTATTCATTGGAAAAAAATTTGCGGTCAAGGGGGAATGGAAAGAGATCGGCCACACTTTGTAAAAAAAACAGTAATCTATAATCGACATTCGTGGATGAAATGGAAGAGGAATTCTACAGATTAAAGCGCATTATTAGTTGTATGGATAGGTTGGAATTGGCTCAGAGGTCGATAGTGTGATATTTTTTTATGATTACATACCAAAGTCTTGATATGCCTGAAGCTGTGTCCAATCAACGTTTTTTTATTTGTTATTATTTTATTCAGATAGTCATGTAAAATAAGGACCTGCGTTTCAAATACTAAATGGGCAGAAGTGTTTTTTTTCCTTTGTTTAAAACCAGTGGTTGTAATCTATTATGCGTGGGTTAAAGAATGTGATGTGCTGCGCCGGTAATGAAACAAGGAAGAATGTGGTTTTATGTTTAAAACGAAACAGAGTTTCTATGCTGGTAGATTGACATTTTAGAAGTTAATCTGATGAATATGTATGTGTACTGAGATCTGTTGCTTGCAGAGTGAGCTCAGAGTTTCAGGTACATTATTTTTGGTATCAGAGCCAAAAGATACAGGTGGTTGCAACCAAGATGCCGCCAAGGCGAGGAATTGGTTGAGGAAGACCAGAACCTATTGCAGTCCTGATAGAAGAAGTGCGGAGACTGCGTGAACGAATGGAGACAATGGAAACAGCTCAGAGAAGAGCACCTGATGAGAGAACTGAGAGTTCTTCAGAAGAATCTGATAAAGAGGACGAAGCAGGAGAAGAAAATGAAACTGCCAAAGTCGTCAAGATGCTGGCAAAAGTTGGAAGCAAACCCAAGATAGAAATTCCTATGTATGAAGGGAGTTTGAATGCAGAAGAGCTCATGGATTGGATTAGATCCATAGATCAATATTTCGACTATGAAGAGGTTGAGGAGAATAAGAGGGTGAAGTTTGCAGTCACTATACTGAAGGGCCATGCAGCCATCTGGTGGGACGAGTTACAGACATCAAGAACGCGAAAGGGGAAATCTAAGATCAAGCAGTGGGATAAAATGGTAAGCAAACTCAAAGCCAAGTTTTTTCCTAAAGATTATCATTTGAATCTTTTTAAGCAGATGCAAAATTTGAAGCAGAAAGGAATGTCTATTAAAGAATATACTGAAGAATTTTACAGGTTAAGCATCAGAACAGGGCATGTAGAAGATGATCTGGAGAAAGTAGCCAGATATGTTAACGGGCTGAGGTATGAGATCCAAGATGAGATTAGCCTGTTAAGTTTGAACATTGTTGAAGATGCCTATCAAGCAAGTTTGAAAGAAGAGGAGAAATTATTGCGGAAACAGAGTCAAAGAAACAGAGGAAAGAGCTCAGCAAGAGGCAGAGGATCAGCGAGATCCAGAGGAACACAACATCAGCTTGAAGCAGGAAGTTCAAGCAGCAGATCACCACAGATGGGTGAATCTAGTAGAGGGAGATTCGCGCCCAGAGGGAGATTCGCGCCTAGAGGAAGAGATGTTAAATGTTATACTTGTGGAGAGCGGGGACATATGTCATGGGACTGTCCTCATAACAAATCAGCAAGCCAGAGGGTTGCAAATGTGGCTGAGGCAAAGCCGGAACCACCTCGACTTGTAGAGAAGGAAGAACCACCAGAGGAAGGTGAATCATTGCTGCTCAGAAGAACTTTGCTCAGATCAGAAAAAGAGATTGGAGAACCTGCGCAAAGGAAGAACCTGTTCAGGACTACATGCAAAGCAAAGGGTAAGTGTTGTAAGGTTATAATTGATAGTGGGAGCACTGACAATCTTGTGTCTACAGAGATGGTGGAAAAGCTTGGGTTAACAAAGAAAGCGCATCCTGCACCGTACAAAGTATCTTGGCTTCAGAATGGTCATCAAGTCACCATGACAGACCAATGTAATGTGGAAATGCAGATTGGCACATACAGAGATGTGATTTTATGTGACATAATGCCCATGGACGTATGTCATCTGTTATTAGAGAGACCATGGCAATTTGATCGAAAGGAAATTCATGATGGAAGAAGAAATACATACACCATAGAAAAGGATGGAGTTAAGCATACGTTGCTGCCAGTGAAGAATGATGCTGATAAAGAGCTGCCTGAAAATAGTATCATGTTGGTGAGTGGTAAGGAACTACTACAGGAGGTTGATAAAAGTGAAGAGGTGCATTTCGCTATCGTGGGAAGACCCAAGGTAATTCTAACCTCCACAAATTTAAATGATATGCCTGAAGAAGTTCAGTCTGTGTTAAATAGTTACATGGATATCATTGTGGATGAATTACCAAATGAATTACCACCAGTTAGAAGTATAAGTCACCATATTGACTTAATACCAGGCGCAAGTCTACCTAATAAAGCTGCATATAGATTAACTCCTCAAGAAAATTCAGAAGTTGCAAGGCAGGTTCAGGAGCTGATGGACAAGGGACTGATTCGAGAGAGTCTGAGTCCATGTGCTGTGCCAATGGTGCTTAGTCCGAAAAAGGGAGGAGAATGGCGCATGTGCACCGATTCCAGAGCTATCAATAAGATAACAGTCAGGTATAGATTTCCTTTGCCTAGAATGGATGATTTAATGGATTGTTTGAGTGGATCCAGGTATTTCACTGAGATAGATCTGAAAAGCAGGTATCATCAGATCAGAATTCGGGAAGGCGATGAGTGGAAAACCGCTTTCAAAACCAACAGTGGATTGTATGAGTGGTTAGTGATGCCTTTTGGGCTCACTAATGCGCTCATCACATTCATGAGATTAATGAATGAGGTTCCGAAAGAGTATACAGGTAAATTTGTTGTTGTTTACCTTGATGATATTCTAGTTTTCAGCAAGAGTAAAGAGGAACATTTGGAACACTTGAAGTTAGTTTTGAAAACTCTACAGAAAGAGAAACTACTAATCAATCTGAAGAAATGTAGTTTTATGAAAGAGGAGCTGGTATACTTGGGGTTTGTGATCTCCAGAGACGGTTTGAAAATGGATCCGGAAAAGGTAAAAGCAATCAAAGACTGGCCTACTCCCAGGAGTGTCTTTGAGGTAAGAAGTTTCCATGGACTTGCTAGTTTTTACTGAAAATTTATAAAGGGATTTAGTCAAGTTTGTGTGCCAATCCTTGAGACAATCAAGGAGGTCAATCAGCCATTTCGATGGACAGAGGCAGCTGATAGGAGTTTCAATCTGTTGAAAAGAAAGATAACAGAAAAGCCTATTATAGCCTTACCAAATTTCAAGAAAGTTTTTCAAGTGGAAACCGATGCAAATGGAGAAGCAGTTGGTGCGGTGCTAAGCCAAGAGCAAAGGCCAATAGCATATTTCAGTGAGAAGTTAAATGATGCAAAGAAAAAATATTCATCTTATGATAAAGAATTTTACGCTATTGTGCAGGCATTAAAAAAATGGAGACATTACTTGCTACTGAGGGAGTTCATCTTATATTCAGATAACCATGCTTTGCAGTTTATAAATAACCAGCCAAAGCTAAATCAGAAGCACGCCAAGTGGGTGGAATTTCTGCAAAGTTTCACTTTTGTAATAAATCATAAAAGTGGTAAGTCTAACAAAGTACCGGATGCATTGAGCAGAGTAAGTTTTCTTTTGCAAGAATTTAAAGTGGGTGTTGTAGGTTTTGACGAAATGATAGAAATGTACAAGGACGATGAGGATTTTAAAGACATCTACACAGCAATGCAGAATCCAGTGAGCCATAACAGAAGTCAATGGATGGATTACCTTGTTCAAGGAGGCCTGTTATTTAAAAGCAACAAATTGTGCATCCCAAAATGTTCCATGAGAGAGAACATCATTAAAGAAAAGCACAGTGGGGGATTGTTCGGTCATTTTGGACAAGACAAAACTTTTGCTCAGGTGAATGCTTTTTATTATTGGCCTAAAATGCAAACTGATGTCAAAAAGTTTGTTGAGAAATGCAGGGTATGCCAGTATGCCAAAGGAAGGAGTCAAAATACCGGACTATATCAGCCATTGCCCATACCGGATCGACCATGGGATGCAGTGAGTATGGACTTCGTTTTGGGTTTACCAAAAGCTCAGAGAGGAAATGATTCTATTTATGTTTTTGTAGACAGATTTTCTAAAATGGCTCATTTTATTGCTTGTAAGAAGACTAATGATGCCACACACATAGCAAATTTGTTCTTTTCAGAGATTGTATGATTGCATGGTTTACCTGTAAGTATTGTATCAGACCGAGACACTAAATTTGTAGGGCATTTCTGGAGGACACTTTGGAAGAAACTGGGAACTAAGCTCAATTTTAGTTCAGCTTACCATCCTCAAATGGATGGTCAAACTGAAGTTGTAAACAGAAGTTTGGGGAATATATTAAGAAGTTTGGTACATCAAAATCCCAAACAATGGGATTTGGCATTAGCGCAAGCTAAATTTGCTTACAACAACACACCAAACCGAAGCACTGGAATGAGTCCATTTCAGATTGTGTTTGGAATGCATCCAAGAGGAGTATATGAGATAAGAGACTTGGGGAAACAAGAAACTAGAAGTGCAAGTGTTGAAGATTTTTTTGAACAAATGCAAAAGCTACAGGAAGAAGTTAAAGGTAAACTACAGGAAAGCAGCAAGAAATACAAGCAAAAGGTAGATCTGAAAAGAAGAGAAAAAGAATTTCAAGTGGGCGATTTAGTCATGGCATATTTGAGGAAAGAGAGATTTCCTACAAAAACTTACAACAAACTGAAACTGAAGAAGATAGGGCCATGTAAAATCAAAAGGAAATTTTCAGCCAATGCATATGAGATTGAGCTACTAGAAGGGATCGGAATATCTCCCATTTTTAATATTGCAGATTTGTATCCATTCAGAGAGGCAGAAACTGAATTGCAGACTGAAGCTACAGGTGATGAAGTTCAAACCGTGGATTGGGCAGAACAGGTACCAAAAACATTCCAGAAAGAAGTTGAAGATATTTTAGATCAGTGGATATTCAAGAAAACTCAAGGCTAGACATATTTCCAGTATCTTGTCAAGTGGAAGGAGTAGCCAGTGGAAGATTCCAGTTGGTTAACAGCGACTGAATTGCAGAAATATGGCATAACTCTTGAAAGTTTAAAGAACCAATCTTTTTTTCTTCGGGAGTCTGATGCAGGAGCATTAGAACGGGCCAACAATGTGGGAGATTTCCCACATGTTGTGGATTGAAAACCATATTTTCCTGGCTGTTGATGGTAGAGTCAAGTTCAGTTAGTTATTGTTGTAATAGTTAAAAAAAATCTTTCTATTTGGTGTTGATTGTTAGGCACATCTTCTGTTGGAATAAATTTATGTCACCTTATCTTCTATTAGAGTAATTAGGGAAATAAATGGCAAACTGAAGATTCTGGAGCGGATCAACGTCGGATTCTTATGGGAGATCTTGATTCAAGAGCGCTTGAATCCGGCAACGTGTTACAAACAGGTGTTCTGACCGCCGATTGTATCAAATGCAGCTGCGTTGGACTGGAAATGGGGCAATCACTGAACCTGCATTTAAAATCTAATTGATATTTGGCAGAGGACGGATGGATTGAAAGGAATCCTCTTAGAATCTGGGCGATAGCGTGATTTTGTATAAATCTTGATATGCCAAGATCAAAAAGGAGAAAGAGATGGGATTGGTGTTTTTTTCTTTTAGTTGTTGTCAGGTAGCATGTAAAAATTAAAGACCTGCGTTATCATAGAGATATGGAGAACAGGGGAATTGGCTCCGAATCCGGGGTTCATGGTGCAAAATTTGTTTGATGTAACTGCATACAAAACGCTGGAAATGCCGGAAGCGATAAAAAGACCGGCGTTCTGCTTTGCTTTAGTTAGTTTTTTAGATATGGGAGCGTGTAACATTTAGGATTTTTGTGATAAATTAATAAATCCACAGATGTGGCTATTGGCATTTTCTATTTTTGTTTTAAGTGTGATATTCTGATGCGAGGGTGGGGTTTTGGACCAGCGTATGCCTGGGTTGTTGTGCTGTGGTTTAATCAAACAAAGATATAATGTAAGAGCTAGCGTTGTCCAATAAATACATTCCTCTGTTTTGTATAACAGGTGTCACATTTTTTCAATGGAATTGGATACAGATTGATGTTTGTAAATGGTTTGTTGGTATTAAACAGAATGTTGTGATTGTTATGCGTTGTAAAGAAATGATGAACCGATGTGTTGTTTTTCCTTTTGTTTTCGGTTGTGATCTCAAGATGCGTGGGCAGAGCCTGTGATGGGCTGCGTAATGCAAGATTTGTATCATTGGCTACACTGAAGTAATGAATAAAAATGTTGTTGTTTTATGTTCGAATGGATGGGTAGTGTTTTTATTTGCTGAGGAAGAATGAAATGTCCACGCCCATATGATACTCAAGAAAATCCAGTGTGTTTAAAAAGAAAACAGTAGTTCCATGTGATAGTCCAGCATCTTAATGAAACAGAGGATTGTTTTAATTTAAGACTGAGATCTGATATTTGAAGCCTATCAATAAATTGTAGCTGTTGGTGCATTAGAAAGTTGCAACCACGACTCTTGAAAATATGGCAGGGGAATTCTTTAGTCCACAAGGCATCACTATATACTGATATGAACCCCATTCTGTATCGAAGTTCGTCTCATGTTGATCTTGAGATGTAATTCTAATCTAATGGTGTCTTGGAAATCCATTTCTTAATGAATAGGCTTCCTGACCTCCTACATTTTCCAATACTTCATTAGTGAAAGGAGTAGGGAATGGGTCATGTAAGCATGCATCATTTAGCTTCCTTAAATCAACAAAAATCCTTATTTATCCTTGTGTTTTCTTTTCCTGTACCACCATTGGACTTACCCACTTTGATTCTTCCACATATTCAGTGATTCCAACTACGATCATTTTGTCAAGTTCTTTCTTCCTTTTTCTTTGTACTTTGGATTCAGTCTATAAGGCCTTTGCTTAACTAGCTTCACACCAGGATTTAGAGGAATCTTCATAACTCCTAAATCTCCTACTATCCCTTCATATCTGAAAACTTAATGGGAAATAACTCCTGATATTCATGCAGAAGGTCTGTCACTTTTATGACTGTTTCTTCATCCCAATAATCTTCTATAGTTGCAAACTTCGGCTCCTCTTCTGATCCTATGTTCACCTTATTTGTCTTTAATGGCTTTGTTATATTAGGCATTTCTAGCTCAGGTTCATTCACTTAACAATAGCCTTCAGATTCTTCTATGTCAATATTGCGAGGGTCTTCATCTTCTTATGGAGTGATGTTGTAGAATTCTAGTACATTATGTAGTTGCACAACCCAATCAGGTTGCCAAGTGAGTGGAATTTCATTCTCAACAATATTATTTTTAACTATCTGAATGGCTAAATCTATGCATGGACTATCATATTCAAATATAAATATCAATATAAACCCATCAACCATCTCTTCCCATTTCGCAATACCATGTCGAAATTCTGTTTCCAAATACTAGATTGAGGAATTGTCTCTAATGTATGGATGAACCCATGCACCAATTCTTCTTGTGGAATCTCCTTCCATGCTATCATGCATAGTTGGATGTGCTCTCTAGGATTAGTTTGACCATCATACTTATGTGCCAAATCTCTTTCTACCTGATTGAAACTTATCCATATCAACCTTTAACATTCTTTCCAAGTTCCTATATTCTTCATATGTGTACCCCACCATTTAGTAGGATTAGCTCTTAGGGCTATATCTAGAGCTAACAATATTTTACACTCTAGTATATGTTCTTCATAGTATTCAATAAAATTATTTATATCACCCAAACCATCAAAAAAAGGTAAGTTACATACCTCAGCTGTCATACAATGAACTGCTTTAGTAACTCTTGCACATCTCCTTGTAGACACTTCATGCAACATGTTTTGCCAATTTTCCATTTCTTCTTCTGAATATGAAGCACATGAACTATCATGCTCCCAACTCAAGTTGCCTTCAGTAGGGTTAACATGGTCTTGTTCTTTTTTTGTCATTTGATAGATGTTATCTATATCAACTACGTCGTAATCCTCTTTAATTGGTTCAATATACCTTTCTCCTTCTGATGGATCGAAGGGAACAATCATTCTCATATTTTTTCTCTCAAATATCATTTACCTATTCCTTAAGTTGATTATAACCATGTTGGAAAATTACAAATATAGTCCAAGTAATGTAGGGTAGGGGTTATTGTTATCCACAATTTCTATCACTTCAAAATCAATAGTAGTGTGCACCCCTTCAATGTCCATGTAATGCTTTATAGCCTTCCTAGAGGAATAATCTTTTGTTCATTCAAAATTCTTAGTTGAATAGGTGACCATTGCAACTTCAGTTTACCTATTAAATCCCATGTTTTATTTTTTTAGGACATTAGCTTCAAACCCCAAATCTAAAATAACTTGGTCCATGTCATATTATCCTATTTGTGCACTAAGCCTCATTTCCTTTCCAGTTCTCTCATGTCTATGTAAACTATTAACTTTGCACATCTCACTCCACGGTACTTCTTTAGATACGTAGGAGTCTATAAATTCCTTAAGTCCTTCTACAAATCTTTGATCTCACAATAATTTCATACAAGTTTGAAGAAAAGATTTTAAAGTATCTACATTATATGCTACATCTAGTTCTAGTGTTGTTAGAGCTTGCCTTTGTGTTGAAGATGATACACTGTAGATATTGTTCTGATTCTATTGTACACTTGATATTGAACCTCCTACATCCATAAAGTTTCACTTTTCTTCCATAAAGACTTATTTTTCCTTTTGAATATCAGACACAATAGCTTTTTTAAGTAGTCTTTCTAACTAATGTAGCTTCATCTTACTTTCTTCAATTTATTTTATCATTTCTAGTTGCGACTCCACTCCTTGTTACAATATTAATGTGAGGTTCATCGATCCTTGGTTCCACATTCATCCTCTGAATGTTCTATGTCAGCTGTTGATTTTATTTTCTTTCATTTTTTCCATAAGTACAGGCACTCATCAATTACATGATCAAGTTCTTCACAATAATTACATGCCATCCTAGGATTCTGACAATCTCTTGCAAAGTGACCTATCTAGCTGCAGTTGTAACAAATAATTTGTCCATGACCTTGAGCAATTCCACCACCTCGACCAGTAGCTCAACCTTGGCCTTGATAACCACCTCAACCACTATAATTTCCATGTTCCTCATGTCCATATTCTTCAGCTTGCATTCTATAGGCATAAGTACTTCACTCCATCATTCATTCATAAGATCGACATTTGTTCTCATCATGCCCTACTGAATTTCATAATTTCCAATATATGTTTCTTGGAGTCTGGACATATTTCTGCAATAAGTAGCAATATTTTTTCATGATTTTCACCTCTAGTTTTACATATCTCATGCCATAAGTTGAATTTGGAATTCAAAGGATTCAGTGCTCCACTTTCCATGTAGTTCCCAAAGAGAGGGATTTCTTCCTTAGAGTGGCCTTCTAATTTTCATTTTGTACACCATACTTCTTCACAAACTTCCTTACTTTTCTTCATATATTTTATCCACAGAGACAAATTTTCTAGATAACACTAGATCTACCTGCATATCTACATTAGTATCCCCTATAGGTGAAGCTTCTAATTTCATCTCAAGTTCTAAATCTTTGGCTTGAGTTTCTATCTTATGTTGTGACAAAGGCAATCTTATATGTGGGAGCAGCACAGTTATAAACCATTTTTTATGTTGTTTTAGAGCTATTTCGAAGCTAAATTGATCTAATAATATCTTGAATCTTTGGTCAAATTCCCACACAGAATCAGTAGGCTTTTGTTTAATTTATTTAAGCTCTATGATACACTCCAAATCAGACTTGGACTTCTTAAATTGTCTTACCAGCAATGTTTTGATGTCTACAAATGATCTGATCTGATTGCCCGAATACTTCATGTACCATGTCAGTGCTCTTTCTCAAAATGTGTTGTCAAAATGCACTTTCTTTAGAGTTTCATTATGGACCTACTTCGTTGTCCTTACTTATTTGCATAAAAACCAGAACTACGATGGATCCTTTGATCTAGTCCCTTTAAAGATAGGTAGTTTTATAGCATCAACCATAAGTCTTCTTGGAGGGGGAGGGGAGGGGTGCTTAGGTGCTCAAGTTTATGCTCAAAAATCAAAGTGTCATAATTTTGTCAAACTCAGCTTCAAATCAAGGAGCTCGTCATTCTGAATCCAATGACACTCAGATCTGAGCTCATATGAAAAATTTAGAGCAAGTCAAATTTCAAGTTTGACTTGTCTACATGGCAGGATTGGATGACGTGGCAAAAGGTCTCAATGAATGAGGAGGTGCCAAGTGGTAGGCCACCATTAGCCCTCGCATGTCGCATATCACAAGTCGCAGGTGGATCAAGTTAAGAATCAACCCCTAGGAAATGTCAATTGCAATTTGCGATATCACACATCACAATCTTAAGAAGGGAAGATATTATAGAAATCAGCTCCCAAAAACTTGGGTTGTGATGAGATATCACAATGATATATCATAGGAAAAACAAGACCGCAAACTTTACCCTGGTTCTTCGCTGATTGTGATGAGTAATAAGTTCCCAGACATGATACACTATAGGTTGTGATTTAATATCATGTCAGGTCTATAATATCGCAATCGCAAATCGTCTATTTATATTCACACACTGTAAGAGCCCACATCACTTACTGATTGTGATTTGTGATATAACCGATAGGTTATGGCCCGCAGTGTGGCCAAAATCTCGCTCAGTTAGCAGATTTTGGAGTGAACTTGTAGGATTATGTCAGTTTTGGCTCATTTTGTGGAACGAATAGTGGAAGAAATGGGAGAAGTTATAAATTCTTAATTTCTTATCCAAATTGGATGCAAAAGGAGGCTAGATGGTCATTTTTTAGGAGGTTGAACTCATTGAGACAGGTTTTAGAGGAATTTGAACATTGTAAACACACTTTTGTTGTAATTTTGAGCATAATAGAGAGGTCCAAGCATTGGAAGTTGGACCAAGGAGACATAGCCCAGGAGAGGTGAACTCCTCATCAAATCTTTGTGTTATGTGTTGTATTTTGATGTTCTTTGCTATTATTTTACTATTGTTTAGCATATGTTTTTATGTAAAATTGTTTATAACATTTACATAAGAAAATCTAATAGGAATCAGTTGATTAATAAAAAATGGTAAATCCTTAAGAACTTGATAAGAAAATGATAAGAATATTGGATTTTATTCTGAATGGGGAATTAGCATATCATTACTAATCTTCTCCATTTCAGATCAAGTTGGTATCAGACCGCTACTTTTTCTTACTAGATTTTCTTTGTGAAAGAAGGATTTAATTGTTTATTGTTTGTGTCATGCTAACAAGGATAAAGCTCAAAAGAGGTGAAGGGGCGCTAGTTGAAAGCCCTATAGTTGGCTCAAGGGGAAGAAGAGCTAGGGTTCCAAAGTTCTCTACACCAGTACATCCTCAATTTACAGAAGTTGCAGTTGACCCTTAAGAGACCATGTCTCATGAAGGAGAACGTACGATAAGAGAAGATGAGAAGACCTTCAGAAAGGCTTTCTTTAATGTGACAGAGATGGTGAAGGTCCTCTATGAAGAGAGGAATAACATATTGCAAGGAGAATGTTCCAAACCTCCCAAAGGAGAAGGCTCTTCAGGAGGAGGTAATGGAAAAGGATGTAATGGGAATGGAGACAAGCCTCCACCCTCTCCACCATATTCTTCATGTTCCACTTCACAAGCATATTCACACTCTTCCACTAATACAACCCTTACTCATACTCATCATCATTCTACAAAAGGAACTGGTAAATCATCTTTTCTAAAGCTTGATGTTAAATTTGAGTTGCCTATGTACAATGGAGAAGTTAATTTAGAGAGGTTGGATAATAGGATTCGTCATTTGAAGGTGTATTTTAGAATTTAGAACCTTCAAGAGGATGATATCAAAATTCAGTTGGCTTCATTGAGAATGGACAATGTAGCACTTTTATGATGGGAATCAAGGACTCAAGACGAGATCAAAAAACATGGTAAGATATCTATTACTTGGTCTGATTTCATTGCTGCTATAAAAAGACAATTCTACGCTTTATGTCATATGCAAGAAACTATTATGAATTGGAAAAATTTCAAATAGTTAAAAGGTAAAAATGTGCAAAAGTATACTCAAGAGTTTAGGAGAAGAGCTCTTATGCTAGGAGTAGACTTACCATCACAAGATACTTTGTTGAAATATATGAGGTCTACATAGATAACTTCGATGCACCATTCTTAGGTTTAATCCCATGAATGTTAATGAGGTTAATGTTCAATTTACACACCTCGAAGCAAGAGGTAAAAATGTACAAGAAGAAGGTAAGAAGAAGCCATTCCAGAGTGGTGGAAAAGGAAAGACTTTCAAAGGAACGTAGAAGAAAAATGCTTCTGTTAAGAAAGAAGGGGAGAAATTTGCATGCATGAATTGTTCCAAGGAGGGTCATGATGAAGTGCATTGTTGGAAGCTTCAACCTGAATTAAGACCAAAGAAATATAACAATAAGGGGAAACAAAAGACAAACACTGCCATACAACAAGACTTGGGTTTTAACTTAGGTGATGAATCAAAGATTGCAGCGATAGTCACTAAGGGAAAAATCATGGCAAAAACAAGAAAAGAGGAGGTCGTGGCAAGAACCAGCATAACAAATAACTCCAATAATGCTTCAAATGAGGAAAACAAAATTGAGTTGTTCCACATCTGAGTTATTTCCAAACACACCAAGATTGATATGTTGTTTGACAGTGGATCTCAAGAAAATTTAATTTCTACACACTTGGACAAGAAATTGAATCTGGGAACCATGCCTCATCATAAAACATATCCATTAGGTTGGATAACCAAGGATTCCAATCTTCAGGTCATAAGGAAATTTGTTTTCACGTTTTCAATTATTGCCAATTTTGTTGATGAAGTCGAATTAGATGTAGTGTCATTGGATATTTTTGGAATTGTGTTGGGAAGCTTGTATATGTATGATAAAAAATCCATCTTCCATAGATTTAAGAACAAATATCATTTGTTCAAAGACAAAGTGGAGTATATAGTGAGATCCCATCATATGAAGCTTAATCTGCCTTTGGCAACTGCAGGCCAAATGAAACGATTGGTCAATTCTAGTAAGAATCTCGTGCTCCTTATGATCAAGCAGAAGAATGCCATGGAACATGAATCCTTTGTAGGTTGTGACATGAAGGTAAAAGCTAAATTGGTTGATGTGGTCAATCAATATGGAGATATGTTTCAAGAACCAAATGGATTACCACCAAAAAGGGGAATTCAGCACAAAATTCAGCTACAACAAGACTTTCCAATCCCAAACATCAGTATGTATCGAATGTCAATTCTAGAAAGTTTAAAAATTAACAAACAAGTCCAAAAATTGTTAGATAAAGGTGTAATTCATCCCTCTACTTCTCCATGTGGTTCAATTGTTTTGGTACCCAAGAAAGATGGAACTTGTGCATGAGTGTAGATTATCAAGCTTTCAACAAAATTACCATAAATAATCAATACATACTATCCAAAATAGATTATTTTGTAGATCAGTTGAAGAATACAAAATATTTCACTAAACTAGAGTTGAGAAGTGGATATCATCAAGTTAGAATAGCTAAGGAGGACATTTGGAAGACTGCTTTGAAAACCAAACAGACATTGTTTGAGTGGCTGGTTATGCCTTTCGATCCTTGCAACACTCCAACTACATTCAAGTGAGTTATGAATGATGTTTACGATCCTTTCTTGATGATTTTGTAATTGTCTATTTAGACGATATTTTGATGTTCAACAAATCAAGAGAAGATCATGTTAAGAATGCAAGGAAATTGTTGCATGTCTTGAGAAAAGAATAGTTGTATACGAAGATGTCTAAATATGAATTTGGGAAAACTTCCTTAATGTATTTGGGCCACATAGTTGGAGGAGGTAAGCTGAAGATTGACCCCTCTAAAATTTTGGTCATTGTGAATTGGCCAATACCCAATTCAATCATAGAAGTAAGGAGTTTTTTGGGAGCAATGCAGTATTGGAGGAAGTTCATTGCCAATTTCTCTTCCATAGCAACTCCACTACATGCTTTGACCAGTGTGAATTTCGCCTTCTAGTGGGGAGGAAAACAAAAAAAGTCATTTGATTCTTTAAAGCGAAAGATCATTTCATCCCCAGTTTTGGCATTGCCAGATTTGAAACAACCATTTGAAATACAAATAAATGCAAGTGACTATGCCATGGCTGCAGTTATTTTACAACAAGGTAAGCACATTTAATTTAATTTTGAGATTTTTAATGGTGTTGTTATTAATTATCCTACATATGATAAAGATATTTACACATAGGTACAAAGTGTGAAAAAATGGAAGCATTACTTGATGGGAAAATAAACCATTATTCACAATGATCATCAACCTTTACAATATCTACAATCACAAACAAATTGCAGCAATCAAGGCACTTTCATTGGATGGGATTATTACAAAAATTCCACCAGGTATTCACGTACAAGAAAGGTATTCATAACAGAGTTTCTCATATGCTTTATAGATTGGTTATTAATGCAGCCATTTTACTCAAGAATAATTCTATTTTGCCTAAAAGTTATGTTGAACAATACACATATGATGCTGACTTTCAAGAGGTATATTCAAACTTGAGTAAAGGCCGCCAAGTTGAGGAATTAGACTACCATGTACATGATAATCTGTTGTATCATTTGGGAAAAATTTGTGTTGGACCACAGGGAGAAAGAGTAAATGTCACAAGGAAAGCACATACTTCTCTTATTGTGGGACATTCTGGTGTAAGTAAAATAGTGGAAAATCTTCAGAGGTATTTTTACTGGGCTCGTATGCTTGAATGTCTGTCAGGTTTGATTAGAGGTCGTTCATTATGTATAGTCAGTAAACCTAGTAATAGGAAACAAGGATTATATATACCACTTCCAATGTCTTCACGTCCATGGGAAAGTGTTTCTATGGATTTCTTAGGATGTATTCCTTTATCAAGAAAAGGTCATGATTATTTGTATGTAGTTGTGGATAGGTTCAGCAAGATGTGCATATTCATGCCTTGTAAAAAACAAATTACAGCTGAACAAACAACTCGACTTTTCTTTCAAAATGTATGGGTTCATTTTGGACTACTTACTTCTATTGTAAGTGATCATGATTCCCGATTTGTTGGGAATTTTTGGTCATGTTTATGGAACTTGATGGACACCAAGTCGAAGAAAATTACATCCTTCCATTCGTAAATAGATGGTCAAACTGAAGTGGTTAACAGGACAATTATTCATTTTCTAAGAGGATATTGTAGCAAACATCCTAAGTTGTGGAATGAATAGTTGCATCATATTTAGCATGCTTACAACCGAGAAAAACACTCTTCTACTCTAACTTTGCCTTTCGAGGCATGTCTTGGTTATCTGCCTAAATATCGCTCAAATTTCATCTTTGAGAAAGATGTAGTTATAGATGGACATAGCGACATAGACAAGGAAAAGTAATTAATTGAGAAAATTGAGTTGATTCACCAAACAATTCAAGAAAAACTAGAAAAGATTTAAGGCAAGTATAAGGCAAGGCATGATAAGCATTGTGTGGATCATTAGTTTCAAGTAGGTGATCAAGTTTGGCTTTACATTAGCAAGGAAACTGATCCAGACTTAAACAAGAATGCAACAAATTACAGAGATAACCATAAACACATATATGCAGTGGAAATAATACTTCATTTCATTAATGTAAAATATTGAAATATGCTTACAAACAGTAATGGAAATAAACCAACTAGGGCGATGGTAGCTTATCTCTGAGAAGAGATGTGATGGCTACATGCCTCTGAACTGTGTTACAATGAGGCTCGAAGGCCTACTTATTATTGAGAAACAATGGAAAACCCTTCACATCCCAAAAGCTAACCCTAGAAGATGAAATGCCAAACTATGGGCCCCGTTTGGGTAAATTGGTACATTAACTTCCCGGGGTTGTAACTTTGGCATACGCTTTCTATTTGATGTGTAAAATAGCTCATTAGAAAGATCTATCTGAGCACTACCACTCCAGGAAGGGTAACATCAGTCCATGGACCCATGCTTCCCCTATATTTCCCAAAAAAATGTCGTTTAGGGCCTCAAAATAGCTCCAGAAGTTCAGGACCCGAAAAACTGCTAAAAATAAACTATGCTACAATTTAGGAAAGTTAGAAAATTGAAAGAGACAGTTGTGGGGGTCCAAACGGGATAGGTGGGTGGCCACCAACATCCACTTGGATCATTTATGCACCCTTAGGAAGCAATGGTCCCCACTGCGTTGAGTTTCTACCTTAGATGAGGAAGCTTCTGCTAAGCTGGATCTCTAGTGAGCTATTCTGCAATCTTTGATGTGTCCAGTGATGGTGGGAAGCATGGTCGGTGATGGTCCACACTAAACACTCATTGCAAGCGAAGAAATGGAGGAATGTTGTGCTCCAAAGCATTATTTCACATAGCCTTGGTAATGGTGTAAGGACCATGTTGGTGTGGTTGAAGCTTCTGATGGGCTCTTGTAAGGCGTTCTTTCTACAGATGCAAGCAGACTTTGTTGCCCACTTGAAGCTTTTGTAGTACCCTTGTGGGTGAGGAGAAGTTGTTCCTGTGTTCTATCATGACTGTATCCCTTTGCTGCTATTGCTGCATGGAGGAACCCTTTGCGGGGGTCATGGATGTGGCAATGATCTTGCCCTTACTTTGGGAGTGAATGGGACAGAAAATAAATTTCCTAGTCTATGAGATGAGCTTGTTGTCTTTCTTAGCAGTGATCAAAGAAGTGGTGGTAGGTGGAGCTGCCTCTGGTATCCTGTATAATGAATTATTCAAAGAAATAATGACAGCACGAGGCCTTGACTTATACATAGTATGTCTCCTCCACAAGTATGGCTGGCCTAATAATACGTCACAAACATCCAGAGGTGTAACATCACACAATACCTCATCTATGAAGGGCTTGATTTTATAGGGAAGGCGGCACTGCTAGCAAACTTTGAGATCTCGTCCTTCGTGAAGCCACCGATACTGTACGACTGTGGGTGTGGTGTAGCCGGTAGGCCCAACCACTTCATGACCTCTACTGAAACAAGGTTCTTTTGGCTAGCACTATTGACAATGAATTACAGCGGCGAACCCTTCACCCACATTTGTGAGTGGAAAAGACGTTCCCCCTCCTCTAGATCTTTGGGCTCATTTTTCTGGATCTTGGCGGTGGAAATAGTGGCACTAGGATCTGCATCAATCATCTACTTCCCTTTGCCATTCCCCTTGTCGATTTTCACCTCAAGGTCAGAACATGCTTCTGATTTGGAAGCCTTTAACTCGGCCACCAACGACTGCCTGGTCCGACAGTCACTTGTGTTATGAGTGGGACTGTTGTGGAACTCACACCCCTTTCCTGTGTCCTTCTTCGACTTTGTGGTGTTGTTCTTTTCTTGTGGCTTTGATGGGTTGTCTTAGGTCACCCCGCCTTAGCTTTGTCCTTTGGTCTTCAGATTTGTAGATCCAAATTTTCACTTCTTCTGTTTGAACTTTTTGTTGATTTTGACAGCGTATTGGTACGCTATGCCAAGCGAGGAGATGTTCAGGAACTTTATCTCTTCCTGGATGTATTTGTGTAGGCAGCCATGATATTTCAGTACCAGATGCAACTCAGAATCTTTGATACCCAACTATCTACGAAGGGTATGAAAAATATTTGTGAACTCTAGCACATCTTGGTCCCTTCCCTACTGAAGCGTGGTCCACTTTATGTATTTGTCCTCGTAGCTTTTGACGGGGTAGTACTGCTCCTTGATGGCATCCTGAAAAGAATCCCAAGTGGGTGGAGCTGAAAATAGTGAGCTTGTGGTTTCATCCTTTTGCTCACAGTAGGTTTCCCACCAGTCCTTGATGTGAGGGGCTGCTTTGAGAAGTGCGAAAACAATCTTTTCCCGGCTCAAAAATTCATGAACAAAAAAATACCCATCTAACAGATTTAACCATTTATCTACGACATCTATGTCTATTTGACCCTCAAAGATGGGGATTTCAAAATTCACTTGTACCTTAAATGGTGTGCCATTTCTAGAGTAGTTGTTGGAAGCCGAAGCGTCACCTCTAGCTAGCCGCTAAAGGATTTGCGCAAAGCTATCCATCATTGTGTTCCATTGCCGCTCGAGGGCTTCTTCGAGCAAGATTTTGATAGGATCTCCTACCCCCTCGTCTTTCTTCTCATCCACCATGGGAGCCCGTTGGGATTTGTGAGGCTGGTCTTGCAAAGCTTCGACCAGTTCAAGCCCTAACTCCTTATATCTCGACCTTGTTGGGGACATGTAAAGAAAAATAGAGAAAAAGAAGACTGTTGTGATACCACTGATCCAGAATTAAACAGGAATGCAACAAATTACAGAGATAACCGTAAACACATATATGTAGCGGAAATAATACTTCATTTCATTAATGTAAAATACTGAAATATGCTTATAAACAGTAATGGAAATAAACTAGCTAGGGCGATGGTAGCTTATCTCTGAGAAGCAATGTGGTGGCTACATGCCTTTGAACTATGTTACAATGAGGCTGGAAGGCCTATTTATTGTTGAGAAACAATGGAAAACCCTTCACATCCCAAAAGCTAACCCTAGAAGATGAAACGCCAAACTGTGGGCCCTGTTTGGGTAAATTGGTACATCAACTTCCTGGGGTTGTAACTTTGGCATATGATCTTCTCCTGACGTGTACAATAGCTTGTTAGAAAGATCTATCTAAGCACTACCACTTTGGGAAGGGCAACATCAATCCATGGGCATGTGTTTCCCCCAGATTTCCCAAAAATCGTCATTTAGGGCCTCAAAACGGCTTCGAAAGTTCAGGACCCGAAAAACTACTGAAAATAGTAAACTATGCTACAATTTAAGAAACTGAAAAAAATGAAAGAGATAGTTGTGGGGGTCCAAATGGGATAGGTGGGTGGCCACTAACATCCACCTAGATCAGAAAGGCTTCTAGGTGAAGGTAAGAAGCTGAAACCAATCCATTATAGTCCATTTAAAATTCTGGAAAATATTGGTAATAATGCTTTCAAGATTGATTTGCCTTCATATATGAAAATTTATTCTGTTGTTAATGTTAAAAATGTAAGATTTTATGAGCCTCCTTTGATTCAGATCGAGGAGAAAGTGTACAGATTCAATCAATTGAATACATTTCTCTATAATTTCTTGATGAGCTTCAGCAGGACACCATACTTGTCAGAAGAACGAGGCCATCAAAGAGGGAAAATTTTGATTATCTTCGAGTGGATGTCAAAGGTAAAAATTCCTCAAAGGAAAAATGGATTGAAGAGGGTAAGGTGAGAGAACAATACCCTCATCTGTTCAATTATTGAATATAATCTTTTGGGGTCCAAAAGGCTTATAGTGGGGAGGGGTAGTCAGGTGCTCAAGCTTATGCTCAAAAATCAAAGTGTCATAACTTTTTCAAAATCCTATTTAGATCGAGGATCACGTCATTATGAATAAAACGTTGTGAACAACACTCGAATATGAGCTCGTATCCAAAAGTTAGAGCAAGTAAAAGTTCAAGTTTGACTTGTCTACATGGCAGGATTGAATGATGTGGAAAGGGTCTGAGCAAATGATGAGGTGCCAAGTGGCAAGCCGCCATTGGCCCTTACATATCACATATCATAGGTCGCAGGTGGATCAGGTTAAGAATCGACCCCCAGGAAATGCCAATTGGGATTTGCAATATCACATATCACAATTGCAGGAAAGGAAGATATTACGAAAATTGACCCTCGATAGGTTGGGTTGCGATGCGATGGCACAATCACATATCGCAAGAAAAATAAGGCAAAAAGCTTTAAGACCCTAGTTCTACACTGATTGCAATGAGCGATAAGTTTTCAGATGCAATACACTATAGGTTGTGATTTAATATCCTGTCGGGTACACAATATCGCAACCACAAATTGCCCATTTCTATTCACATATCATAAGAGCCCGTAACATTGTCAATTGCAATTTGTGATACAAACGACAGGTTATGGCTTGCAGTGAGGCGAAATTCTTGCTTAGTTAGTGAATTTTGGAGCGAATTTGTTGGATTATGTCAGTTTTGGAGCATTTTGTGGAATGAATAGTGGGAAATCTGGGAGAAGTCATAAATTCATTAGTTCCTATCCAAACTAGATGAAAAAAGAGGCTAGAGTGCCATTTTGGAGCATGCTCAACTCATTCAGACAAGTTTCAAAGGAATTTGAGCATTGTAAACACAATTTTTTTATAATTTTGAGCATAATAGAGAGGCCCAAGCATTAGAAGCTGGACCAAGGATACGTAGCGAGGAGAGGTGACATCCTCATCAAATCTCTGTGTTGTGTGTTTTATTTTGATTTATTTTGTTGTTATTTTGTTTTTGTTCCACATATTTTTTTATGTTAAATTGTTTATAACATTTACATAAGAAACCCTCATGGGAAATAGTTAATTATGGAAAAATAGTAAATCCTTAAGAACTTGATAAGAAAATGATAAGCATATTAAGTTTTATTCTGAATGGGGAATTAGCACAACATTACTAATCTACTCCATTTCAAATTAGTGGGGGAGGGGGATGGGGTAGGGGTGCAAGGAAAACAGAAAGCACCCTAATTACTACTTTATTCTAGCTTCAGCGAACTTTCAGGCTAGAAGGGTTAATACTACGGAGTTCCTTCAGGGTTCTCAGAGTGATTTTTTTCACTTTTAACTCACTCAACAAGGAGCTATAGTCATTTTCTATAAAATTCTTTGGATGTTGACCACGAGATCTCTTCCTAGTATCTATTCTATATCTTTTTCTACTTTTCATTGTTCTAGCTTCTTCTTCGACTCTTCTCCCAAACATAAGTAACTAATAATATGAATGCATTCATAGAATTCCCTTTTCATACAAAAGCATCTTAATCCAAAGTTTTAGAGACTTGAAGTGCTTTCCTCACTGCCCTTTGTAAACTTTCCATTCTTCTTCACTATAGGACACAATCAAGTCTACGGTGAACTCAGTAATGAATCCTTCCAAGATACTATCAATCCACAAGCCAACAACTCTTGAGATACTATTTTCATTGTTCTTAAGTCATTGTATTAGTTCATGAGTCCACTCATTAGGTTCATATCCTTTAAAACAATGTTTTCTCTCAGTCAACCTTGATATCCAATCAAATAGCTCCATATGGAACGAGTCGAAGAAAATTTCATATTAATATTCTAAGATATACTTCTCCAACCACCTCCTAGTTGACAGACAAGGGCTTCTATTTTATTTTTCTACAAATTCTTGTTCCTTTTGTTCTACCCAACCTTGAAATTCTTTCTTCGAAGAATGCCACATAAACATCCCTCAAGCAGATCATGGTCCCAACAATAGAACCATTTGTTGGCTTAGGTTGCGCTGACACGGGTTCAGACTTTACTGTACACCAACAAAACCCTCAATCACTGGCGCTTTTGGCAATGACCTGGAAGCAAGTTGCAGTCTCACCTGAAGTGTCTATGGGAGGTTGCAAAACTAGGTTTTTGTAGCCTGAGGGATGTTGCGATGTGGCACTTTTTGTATTTTATTTATGCTTTAATTCTTACAAATTAACAAATTACTTCACATACATCAACTACTTCACAATTATATATTACTTTTCCGAATTACATTCTTCACTTTAAAATAACATAAACATCTAGAAACTTCACAGTACTGAAATAAAGTGGAGATAATAAGAAAATCAACACATGAGACACATATTTTACCATGGTTCATTCCAATGTGGGACTATGTGTTAGGTCGCTATAATACTAGCGATTCCCCCATTACTATTGTCATTGTAGCCTTTATTGTTATTATTGTGCCCCTATTGTCCCCATATTGTTATTAGTGTGCCCCATAGAAACCCACTATTATTATTGTTGTGTCCTTATGTTATTGCTATTATGTCGGCTTGATTATATTATGAACCCTTAGACTCTTATTATTTATAGAAGGGAGGTTTAGTCATTTGTATCATCCAAGAATTGTTCATTTGTGTAATGTAAAGGAGGTTTCCCCCTCGAAGAGGCTGAATTCTAAGGACCTTTCTTTTCTATCCTTTTGTGAGATGGTTTCATTAGATTTGGTATTAGAGCTTTGGATTCTAGGGTTTTGTTGCTCCAAACAGGTCATCAAGGAATTTTCACTATAACATTTTTTCTGCAATGTTTCAGAAGCTAAAAAAAAAAAATTGAGCTGAAATCGTTCTCAACAGTGGGTCTAAATTTCAAAGCTTGTCTTGCTACATTGTGGGAGATATGATATGAGGAAGTTGGGGTTCTTGCAAACTTCCGAATTACATTCCAAATAGGTGACCTGGGGAAAATCGTCATAACGTTTGTTTTGAGAATTAGATTGAAATTTCGTAAGAAGTTTCAGAAAGAGGATAGCCTGTGGGTTTCTGTATATCAGTTCAGGTACTAAGGTCAAAATAGTAACATGTGGCACTTTGTACAAGTTCACTCTACTGAACTAGTATATAATCAAGTAACCGTGGGAGATTTGACATAACTCTTCCTTGGAGAATCCAATATTTATTAGACTTGTCGGGTTAGAAAGGGGACTCAAAGGGATATTGCACAACATGATTTCATATATTCAAGATCCACAGTTAGAGAGATACAATAGATTCAGTATCGAGCTCTTACAAAGTAAAAAAAGACATGAATTGATGCACCAGAGAAAGAAAATGGAAACACCTAGTAAGCAACTTGAATGCTCTAGCATGACTTATGAAGAAGAGGAAGAAATGCAACATGATATATCAAAATTACAAGACCAAGTACAAAAAATTTGACTCTCACAAAAGGTAACTGATGTCAAGATGAATGGTGTGGAAGCTAATATGAATGGCGTGCAAGTTAAGATGGATGGCATGGAAGCTAAAATGGATGGCATGAATGCCAGTATGAATGGCATGGATGCTAAGATGGAAGAATTGAAGATAAATTTGAATAAATTGCTACAAGAAATGGTTACTAATGGTGAAAGGGTAGTAAAAGAAACTCATGATGAGAACAAAAGAAATGTTAATCATGATTTCATAGAATGTAATGTTGGATTGAAAACCCACAATGTTCCAAAAATCAATATGAGGAAGTTTGATGGCAAGGATCCCAGAACATGGATACTACAAATGGAGAAATTTTTTGATCTCCATAATGTGGAAAACACACAAAAGGTACATATTACAACTTTATATTTGGAACCAAATCAATTTGTATGGTATCAATGGCTTTACTCTCATAAATAAATTGGCACTTGGGAAATTTTTACGGAAGAAATGAAAGCACATTATGAGGATAGAAAAAGTAACAGCTTTTTTAGCCAATTGATAAATCTAAAAAAAAAGGGTTCAATGATGGAGCACATTGAGGACTTACAAAAATTGAACATAAGGGTAAAAGATATTCTAGAGGAGCATATGATTGATGTTTTCATAGGAACTTTAAAGGAAAATATCCAATATGACGTTCATCTTTGGGAACCTGATTCATTGGAGAAGGCATTCATGTTAACAAGAAAAATGGAAAGAAAAATTATGGCAACCAAGAATCCTACCACTCACAACTATAAACATGGAAGTTTTTTTGCCCCTAGCCTTCCACAACCCACAAGGTTGAGACCACGGAAATTGGAAGAAAAAAGAGCAAAACGGCTTTGTTATAGTTGTGATAGCAAATACACTAAAGGACATAAGTGTGTTGAGAAGAAATTATTATACATAGATCGTGAAGAGGAGGAAGAAAAGGAACAAGAAATGTCAAAAGAAGAGGATACACTTCAGGAACAAACCCTAGATAAAGAATAAATGAATCCAATCATATCTTGTAATGCATTGGCCAGAATTACCACTCCTCAAACTATCAAGATAGAAGGACATATCAAGAATAAAAAGGTAATACTATTGATTGATTCAGGAAATTGGCATAATTTTATTCATTGTAATATAGCCAAGGAATTGAATTGCTTCCTATATCTAGCACTAGAGTGTCAAGTGATGGTTGTAAGTGGAGGAACCATAAATTACTCTGGAAAGTGCCATAGTATCAAGCTATCCATGGGACAATATGTATTGAATAGCCGAATGATTTCCATTCCAATGGGTGGTGCTGATGTTGTACTAGGACTCCAATGGCTACAATCCTTGAGTACAATGGCTTTTAATTTTCAATAACTTTTCATGAAATTTTGTGTGGAAGGAAAGGAAATTGAATTAAGGGGTATTATAGGGAAACTGAGAAATATAATCAGCTCTAACGATATGACAAAGATTCTAAAGAAGGAACAACAAGGTGTAATTGAACAATTATGTTGGCTAGAGGTTCCCACATCGAAATCATCTATTTCTCTAGATCTCCAAAAAGTCTTGGACAAACATTCCAAGGTATTTGAGCCTCCCAAAGGCCTCCCACATATTCATGATCATGATCATTCTATTCATTGGATTCTAGGAAGTGTTCCTCCAAACATCAAGCTGTAAAGATATCCCCATGCCTAAAAGAGTGAAATTAAAAATATGGTTGCATAAATGCTAGAGGTTGGTATAATTCAACCCAGTCAAAGTTCTTTCTCTACTCCAGTAGTATTGGTGCACAAGAAGGATCGATCATGGCGCATGTGTCTAGATTTTAGGGAGCTCAAAAAGATTACTATTAAAGATAAATTTCCCATTCCCATCATTGATGAATTATTGGATGAATTGCATTGATCAATTTACTTCACCAAGTTGGATCTTCATTTAGGATATCATCAAATCAAAATGAAGACTAAAGACATTCTAAAAACAACATTTAGAACTCATGAGGGTCATTATGATTTTTGGTCATACCTTTTGGCCTTACCAATGCACCTTCTACATTTCAAGGTTTGATGAATTCCATTTTCAAACCCTTCCTTAGAAAATTTTTGTTAGTATTTTTTGATGATATACTAATCTACAACAATTCTTAGAAGGATCATGTTGAACATCTTGAGAGGGTGCTAAAACTATTGGAGGAGAAACAATTATATGAAAAAAGATCCAAATGTTTCTTCGGAGTACAAGAGGTGGAATATTTGGGTCATATTGTATCTCGTGAAGGTGTTAAGGTAGACCCTAGCAAAATTAAAGCCATTAAGGAATGGAAAATCCCCACATCCATAAAGCATCTACAAGGATTTCTCAGGTTGATGGGGTATTATCACAAGTTTGTTAAGAATTATGGGAGAATAGTAACACCTCTAACAACATTATTGAAGAAAGATGCATTTTCATGGATTCCAGAAGCAACAAAGGCCTTAAAACATCTTAAAGAGGCAATGTGCCAAGAAACGGTCTTAACTACATCAGACTTCACAAAAACCTTTTTTGTGGAATGTGATGCTTCAAGAAATGGAATCGGTGTTGTTTTAATCCAAGATGAAAGGCCCATTGTTTTCGAAAGTCGTCCAATCAAAGGAAAGTATTTACACAAAGATATTTATGAGAAGTAAATGTTGGCAATACTACATGCACTTAAGAAATGGTGACCCTACCTAATGGGAAGACACTTCAAGGTAAAAATGAATCATGATAGCCTTAAATACTTTTTAGAACAAAGATTATCCTCTAAAGAGAAACAAAAATGGGTCACAAAGATGTTGGGTTATGACTTTGAAATCATCTACAAAAAATCGAAGCAAAATGTTGTGGTAGATGCACTCTCAAGAAAGGATGAGGACGTGGAATCATTGTTGTGCACCATTTCTATTACCCAAATAGATTCGATCAACGAAGCAAGGGATGAACGGAAGAATGACGAAAAAGTGTGGGCACTCATTCAAAAGTTACAACAAGATCCCAGTACATCTAACACGTTTAGCTAGAAAAATGATTCATTATGGTACAAAGATCACTTATACCTATGTAAGAATTCCCAACTCAAACAAAATGTTCTTACGGAATTGCACACTTCTCCCTTAGGAGGGCACTCAAGATTTTAAAAAACTTACCATAGGGTTAAGAAGGATTTTTTTTCAATGACCTTAAATCAGATATTCAAAATCTAGTTGTGGAATGTTTGATTTGCCAACAAAATAAAGTTGAAACAATTAAGACCCCAGGTCTATTACAACCTTTATCCATTCCAAGCCAATGTTGGGAGGAGGTTTCAATGGATTTTATCACAGGTTTACCCAAGTATGAAGGAAAGAGTGTCATCATGGTCGTAGTTGATAGAATTACCAACTATGCACACTTTTGTGCATTATCACATCCATTTAAAGCCCAATACAATTTCTACTACATTTATGGAAACAATCCAAAAGCTACATGGAAGCAAAACATTATTGTAAGTGTCATAGATCCCATTTTCACTAGAAATTTTTGGACATAATTATTTTTTTGTCTCAGTACTCAGTTAGCTCATAACTCATCTTATCATGCTCAATATGATATGAAAACTAAGATAGTAAGCAAATGTTTGGAAGGATATGTTCGCTTCTTTGTATCTAATAAACAAACACAATGGGTCAAATGGTTTCCTCTAGCTGAATGGTGGTATAACACTTCCTTCCATACTACAACAAAAAAGACCCCATTTATGGCACTTTATGGATATCATCCACCATCCATCACATCATATTTAAGAAAAAGTTCTAAGGTTCAAGCAATGGAACATCACATCTAGAATCAACAAAAAGTTCTCCAACTCTTAAAGGATAACCTCACGTTGGCACATAATAGAATGAAACAATGACAAATCATCATCACAGTGAAATAAGTTTTGATGTAGGTGACTAAATATTCCTACAGCTACAAACATATAAACAAATGTCCCCCAAGCAAGCTAAGAAGGATAATAAAATATCACTAAAGTATTATGGTTTGTAGTTGTACTATGACATACAAAATTGGAACTTCATGCAGCTTCCCGAGTGCACCCAATTTTCCATGTTTCATATTTAAACAAGGTTATAGGTGACAAGCTGCCAGTTCAACCAATATTTCTAGAACTTGATGAGGAAGGAAAAATCATATTGGAACCGGAAGTAATCACAAAAACAAGAACTCGACAGCTATGAAATCGATCAATTTCGGAGTATCTCATCAAGTGGAAGAACTTATCACTGAATATTCAACATGGGAGGATGAGAATTTTATATAGAAGCATCTAGAACTAATCAAGCATTGAGGAAAATGCTTTTCAGAAGGAGAGGGGCATGTTAGGTCACTATAATAATAGTGATTCCCCCATTACTATTGTCATTGTAGCCCTTATTGTTATTAGTGTGCCCCTATTGTCCCCATATTGTTATTAGTGTGCCCCATAGAAACCCACTATTATTATTGTTGTGCCCTTATGTTATTACTGTTATGTCAGCTTGATTATATTATGACCCCTTATACTCCTATGTATAGAAGGGAGGTTTAGTCATTTGTATCATCCAAGAATTGTTCTTTTGTGTAATGCAAAGGAGGTTTCCCCCTTCAAGAGGCTGAATTCTAAGGTGTTTATCTTTATTTTCTATCCTTTTGTGAGTTGGTTTCATAACACTACGACCATAAGAACTATTTATTATAATATAGAATTTGTATGAAAAATAGTTGTTGACCTACACACTCAGCTATAGGTCATCTGTGTGCACAACTGTAGACTTATGCCTTTGCGCACTCAGCTACAAAGCCTTTCTTTCACCAAAAAACCCAGTCATAAAGATTCAACCATTGAATACATGATATGATCCTAAGATGATCCTCTTATTTATTATTGATCCCTATATATATTATTACATAAGGGATTATATCGCTAAATTTCCATGGACCTAGTACCATGGTTTCCAAAATAAAGGGGACTATGGTCCAAAACCATCAACTTTTATAATATTTTACGCTTTTTACGAAAAATGGAGGGGCTTCGCCACAAAGCCCCTTATGTTGCGAAGTGACTTTGCAACATAGTCTTCGTTGTGCTCCACTACTCTACTTTGCAGTCCACTTCGTACTCCATGACATATTTTCTACTACGCGCTCCACAAAACTCGAGTTTCTTGCCCAAAATCTACCCAAAATATACCCAAGTTGGGTTGCGCCCAATAGTAGGCGCATGTATTTTATGGGTTGTGTGCCTTGTGTGGTTTTATGTGTGTGATGCACACTATGTATATGTGTACATGGTTGAAGAGAAGGTACTAGATGCTTTTCAACTGTGGCAATCGATTTGGTGTGCATACAAAAATGGAAAAGGATAAAGGTAGAAGCTAAGGATCAATTAAAGGATAAGTATCTGTATTTTATTTTAGTTTTAATTATGCTTGGGATATACAATTCTAATTTATGATGGTTACACATTATATATGATTTTGATTATGATGGTTGTGCTTTGAGGTAATCAGATGCGATATGTTCATACATGATGATTTGGTCAAGAGTTGGTTTGGCTTGTTGTGATAGGGAGTGAGCAGAATTGCAAGCGTACCTTATTGACGGGCCACCGATAAGGTATAATGGAAGTTATTTTCTTGGTAGTGGAAGTCATGAACATTATCAATTGGATGGTTGGAACTAATTGCAAGAATTAGCAGTAATAGAAAACATAATTGGAACATGCATCACTATGCTTGCAAGACACTTCAGGACTAGGGCCATTGTGGGACACTGGTACCCAATAGTGTCCATTAATTTCCATGAGCATGATATGACTAGTATGATGATTTGAGGATGGTATATGCATTAGATATTTGACCTTCCAATGCAAGGAAACATTTCCAACGGATGGATCACTCAGGATAGGATATGTTAGGGAACTCGGAAGGTAAGTGAATGCATGGAAGGGGATGATTAGACTTCCCGAGGGATTGTATAACGGAGAAGGGAATCTTGGGTAATACATTTGTTTTCGTCGTTATCATTTCTATATAGAATCAAATTCACATTGGGAGTGTGCCTTGGAACAATGAGATGGTAACTGTTCACTCAGAGGAAAAGTGGTGCAAGATTGTAGTGCTAGACATTGGATGCAGGTAGTGTATACTTTTATTTGTTGGTTGAGAAAATGTGCATGTGTATATGTGGTTTTTATAATAAATATCGTAATGAGATTTTTTATAAAGCTCCAATAAACAATATGATTGTCATGTTTCATCAGTGGTCATTGTAAATACTGCAACGGATTGTGTTATAAAGCTCGATAGGCAGTATGTTTTTTTTTCAACAGTCTTGTTGGTTGTGGGTGTTATTGAACACCAAGGATGGTGTTCCCCCAAGGGGGATGGTTCTGTAATAGCCATGGTCAAAAATCCATGTAATAAATATAATAAAGGTAAAATAAGACCATGGTTATAGGACACGTATTCCAAGCTAAATGTTGGGGAAAACAATTTAGTGTGGGTGTTCATTTCAATTATTATGGTTAAGGAAATTGGAAAAGGCAATGGAAAAGGATTTGAAAAGGCGAGAGGCATTAATTGGCATTTTATTTATGAAAATAAAGGAAATTAGGAGAAAACAATGGTGAAAGGTCACAGGTTCCAAGTGAGGAGGAAATTGAAGGAAAATAATGGAAAATGGAGAAACTAAAGGCATCATTTATAAAAAGGCTTTTGAGGATAAGTTCACAAGATTTTTGTTGGTTCATTTTTGGAGCTCTCTCTTTATTCTCTCTCTCTCTCTCACAAACTTAGAGCATTCTTAGAGGACTCTAGCATTGGAGTAAGGAAAGAGAAGGAAGGAAAAAGAGGGCAAGCAAAAGTAAAGATCAAGCAAGGAAGAGAAGGATCAAGTGGCTACAATGCTATTACTTGTAGGTATCAAATTGCATGTGTGATATCCTTGCTATATTTAGCATGCATGGTACATGCATGTGTATTTTTGGTTCTCTTACTATCATTGGAATGGGTTTTTCTAGGTGTGACAATGTTTTTTCACATTGCCTTTCCATTTTCGGATAGCCATGGTGTGGTGGATTCTCTTGTATATTGATGAATTGGATTTCTAGATGGAATTGAAGCTGAGTGGGGTGGTCTCAGTATTATTCACAAGGCCTAGGAATCTTAGGATGGGATACACATTAAATCTTGGTTTTCAACACCTCGATTGAGCCTAGGAATCCTCAACTGGTGAATGGCCAGATACATAGTGAAGCTTAGAGGTGAATAACCTTGATTGCGCATAGGAATCCACGACTGCTTAACGGCGGGATACATGGTAAATCTTAGAGGGGATTGCCCTTGATTTGGCCTAGGAATCTTGAGATGGGATACATGGTAAAGCTTAGAGGGCAGTGACCTTATAGGCTTAGGAATCTCTTGACCGATAATAGAAATATACCTGATGAAGCTGAGAGGTCAAGACAGACAAATTACTCACAGTTTAGGTGGAGAAATATGAAGCCATCGATGCTTTTTTAGGACCTAATGACCTGGCCAGTATTGTGGTAAATCTTCGTTGTATTGATGAGGGTTCGAGCCTAGGAATCACTTGGTGGGATATATAGTAAATCCTAAACAATCCCTAGTTGGTTTTGTTGTGAGTCTCACATTCATGCTTGGAATATGGCACAAGGGTGATTGGTTGAAAGAAAGATTTGGTTCAGCCGAATCTATGGCCAGGTGGTATGTGGAAGTCCTACACCTGGTTTCATTTTTCATATGTTATAAGAGCTCCTTCTCCTTGGTATTTCATGTCTAAATGTACTGGTTCATATGTGGTTCTTACAGTAGTTATATCATTATTACTTTTGTTGGTTATATGGTAGTTATGAGAATGTTTTATGATAGAATTGATTTATGGATCTTATCATATTTTGATTAGAAAATGAATGGATAATGAATGTATGACCTAATAGATGATAATTCAGCTACTATGAGAGGTCATTAGACTTTCTTTACAAAACTCAAATAAATATGAGGTCCCTATGTTCATATGTGTATTGATGACTTGTAAATTACATGTTCTTGATATGTTTAACAAAATGTCTCTTATGGCTAGCCCTTGTTAGGTCAGTTTCTTGTCTAATATTTGTATGGAAGGATTTGTCCTTCTATCATTCATGGTTATGGAAAGTGTCTTTAAGTTCTGGGTGGAATTTTGGATCCTAGCCTGAAAAAGTGGCTTACCTCTCGCGGTCGCACACACAAAACTTGGTGAAAAAAGATTTTAGTCGCTCCCTTGGAGTCATCATGCATGTGATTGGAGGGTTTTAGCTCAAATCAAGCAGTGTTGTATCATTGTACATGAGATCATGGCACTGAAAAAAGAGGTTTAATTTAGGGTATGGGCACTTAAAAGGGTGGTTTAGCTCTTGGGGCTGCTATAACACCTAATAGGGAAGTCATTAATGGTTTTGTTTTATCATTCCACATCCTTAAGGTTATCTAGGAAGTTGAATTGTATCATAGTAACTCTTCATCACATGTGTACCCTAGTAGGTCAGTAACTTGGCTAAATGTGGGAAGAGTGAGTTACAGGGTGTCATAGATATACCTTCTCTTGGGGTCAAATAAATTATACCCCTTGGGAAAAAGCATACCCAAGGCACTGCTATCCAAATAGAGGATGAGCAACAAGACATAACCCATAGTTTTGTTTGTACAAAAGGAAGGATGATAGAGGAAAAGTATATTTAGGTTGAGATACCACATCCTTTGATAAAGGAGAAAGAGGGTAAATTTGTCCAGTTGATAGCCTCGTATGAGGAAGAAGGCAAGAAACTAATCCAAGACAATGTTGTGCAAATAGAAGATGATGAATCAAACATAGCCCACAGTTATGCTTGTAGAGAAGGAAGGATGATAGACAAAAATTATGCTCAAGTTGAGATACCACATCCTTTGATAAAGGAAAACAAGGAAAAATTGGCCTAGTTTACAGCATTAAAAGAGGAAGAGTGCAAGAAACTAACCCAAGACATTGTTGCACAAATTGAGGATGAGGAACTAGACATCGCCCATAGTCTTGCTTGCACAGTAGGAAGGATGGTAAAGGAAAAGTTTGTTTGGGTGGAGATACCAGATCTTTTGATAAAAGAAGAAAAGGATATACTGGACCACTTGATAGCCTCGTATGAGGAAGAAGTAATGCCCGTGTGAGAGCACCGAAAGATAATCCATGTCCTTAGGGAGAGATGGACAAGATATTTTGAGACTCACAAAATTTGTTGGAAAGAAGAGAGAAAGCAATTAAAAATAGAAGAAAATAAGGTGAGAAGGTTGGAGATTGAGAGGATACAACTCAGATTGTTAATGGAATGTAGACATAGTTCCAGTGCTAATTCATCCAATTACAACATGTACTTGCAAGAAAATTTCATGATGTTTCAGAGGAATGTTATCATGACTGGTAAACCTTTAGAGATTACTTCCCCAATTACATTTTTAAAAGCGTACAATGATTGTACAAATGAAAAAAATGTCTTACTTTGTGAGTTGTACCAACACAATATTCAGTTGTTTAATAAAAGATTATAGAATCCTGGCCCTTATGTAAAGAATATCTAGTTGAGAACTTTTATATCTTATTTTAGAAATTGGGACAATTGGTTGTCATATATTGAACTTAATAATAAAAAAAATTCAATAGAAATCTATGGGTTAGAGGAGAATTTTAAATCCCTGTATAGGTGATACAAGAACACCAAAATTAGGTTGATTCCCTAAAGCATGCAGAGTTTATGGCTAGGAATAGGAAGCAAGCCATTGCATATTACAGAGAGAAAATTGAAACATTGCAAACCGTAGTAGAAAAAGGATGTAAAGCAAGATGGGATAAGTCACATAAATTAACCCAAGAGAGAGATACCTTTAACCGTAAGAATTTAATGATAGCCTTAACAAGGGTTCATAAATATATTTCTTGCACCATAGAATGTGGGAATAAATGGATTGGTATTAATTTTCATTTTCCAATAATTTGGCTTCCAAGAGGGAAATATAAAAATTCATATAACCTAAGAAAAAATAGAGAACCTACACACTAGAATGAAATTTATGAAAAAGAAGTCAGCATGGGGTAGCTCAAGTGGCAATGGCTGTGGAAATGAAGTCTCACTGAACCGGAGATCTTGGGTTCGATTCTTGTGCTACCCTCCCTGGAAATGGGGTGAATAACTGACATGTAAAAACTGGAAAATGAGAAGGTCCTACCTAAGCTTAAAAAAAAAAAAATAGGAAAAAGAAGGGTATCTTCATGTTGTTGAAGAAGGGTAAAGTAATTATAGTTTTGGAAATCTTCACGAATTCCCCCCTTCTGCCCATAGCTTAGATTCAGATTGGTCGATGTGTTGTTGCCAACATTCACAAGCTCATTGGTGTTGATATTCACTGACTCACCATTACTAATAATCGTTCCCACTGCTGTAGTAACTCCTAGTTAGAAGACATGTGATAAAAATTGTTGTTGTAATTTCCATTATTCTCCATTAATATATCATCATTATCAATTATTAGCTACCAAATACTGGTAAATTGATGTTTTATATGTTTTCATTTTTGTTGTTATTCGATTAAATTCTATTGCTACAATTTTTTTTAAATTTGCATTGATTTTATTTAAATTTAGATATCGGATTCATGATTAGACACTAATGCATCCAAGCGTAAAGCAAGTATAGAACAACCCTATGGAATTTATATTCCATAACATACTAAAAATCAATGTATTGAAAGACTAAATGCAAATTCGTGGAGTTATCCATTTACTAACCTTAATTGACAATTGGGAAAAATTTCCCAAATAAACAAACATAGCCTCAACACCTATCAAGCATACATGAAAAAACAAAAATTAATCAGCTAAGTTGCTGTGTATTTTCACCCCACTTGACCTCAATATTCATAATCGCAAAAGAGAAAAAAGGACCATAAGAACTCTTTTTAATTGTCCTAAGGTATTGACTAAGACCTAATACTATATAAGGAGATGGAGATCAATTGTTATGGTGTGCATATGATGAATTATTTATAAAGGACTTGATCTGAAATAGATGTTCACCAAGGAGCATGGAGATGGATAAGCTTTGTTAGATCTAAAATGAATACATATTGGATAATCTGTTTATGGCTGGATAGAATTGTGATGATGGTATTATGATGTGTGTCTATAACAATTTGTATGTTGAGATTTGGATTTGACAAATGTTGTGTTTATAAAACATATTTTGGAGATAATCACATCAAAATTCATTTGTCGGCATGTTTTGAACTAGCAAGTGTGGTTCATTGTATGACTCAGTGACTACATATTTGTATGTTGGTTTTACAGTGAGAAGTCATGTACATACATGGATCTACCTCTAGATAGTCACTTGTATTGTAACATCCCTCCCTTAATAATAAATAATAAATAATAAGAACTAATAAAAATAATACAAAAATAATAATTAATAATAAAAAATAATAATAATGAATAAATAATAAACCACTTAATAAAATAAATAAATAATAAAACTAATACAAATAATAAGTAATAATAAAATAATGAATAATAATAATAAATCATAATAAAATAAATAAATAAATAAAAATGATAAGTAATTAAATAAAAATAGTAACCAAAAATAACAAATAAAAAAAAATAAGTAATAACCCATAATAAAATAAGGAAATTATCAAAAAATTAGCATGCCGACACTTGGAGGTGGGCATGTGTGCATGCAGACACATAGGAGGTGTGCATGTGGTTTCCACTTCCAATGTTTTTTCTATTAAGGAATGATGAAGAGGATGGAGGGGAGGATCATTCTGAGGTTCTGTCTTCATCTCTTGGGAGAGTACTTAGAGACTAAGGAATACTGGCAGTAGTCGTTTGATTGAGGGTCTCGGGGGTGGCCAGTTGTAGCAGAATCCTGCACAATTGAGCCTACAGTTGGGAGGAGAGTCGTCCCCAAATCTTGTGGTCACTTCGCAGCCGGCAGGTATAATTTCACTAAAGAATTGTTTTCCTTTTGACATTAGTTTTAGTTTTACTTGTGCTGTTACATGTATATTCTATGAAACATTTAGAATCTGTACAGGTGTCAAGTATGAAAAGAGCATACATACATAGAAGTGATTTATAAGAGTCATGTACATTTTCTAGGGTTTCATAGTATGAGTTTTTAATGATGTATGATTAGTTATGTTATGTTTTTTTTTTGTCTATCGATCAAGTCTCTCTTATGACAATCCATGTTTAACAATATAGTTGGATTGAATTGTTTATGGAATGATATGTTGACTAGGGATGATGCTATGGTTTGGTGAACTATATTTGGTTCAGTGATTCGTGATGTGTTCAATATGTGACTTAGTGATTGATTCAGTGGTATAGTAATGAAGATTCAGTTATAAGTGTGTTGATATACATATGCAGGTATTCTTTAGGGAAAGTGTGTGCATATGTGGGTATGACTCAGAACAATAGCGTATATAATCTGATGTATGCTTGATCAGGGTTTGTAGTGACAACAATTGGTTTATGTGATGGGTAGTAGTGTTTGGCTTGGTATATTGATAAGCAACATTGAAATGATATGTTCTTGTTAAGTTTTATTTGGTTGGAATAGTTGATTGAGACTAAGCGATTGATTAAGTGATTTGATACAGTGATTTGTTTCAGAATTGTTATTTGATTTTGGACTTAAATGATGGAAGTGAATCCACTATAAATATGATGAAAAGTGGCCTACAGGTTTGATGTTATCATTCAGGTGGATCCAATATGAAATATTATGAAACGTGGTCCACATAGATGCTGAGGGTTGGAGCCTTCAATGAGGGAGTCGAAGCTTCCTTCCTATGGTAGCTGGTAAATGTGATCATGGGGTTGGAGCTCCCTTCCAGTAAATGTGGGAGAATGAGAGAATGGTGTACGCTTTTGCAGGTGGGTGCCTGCATACTAGTATAAGTCTATGCCATTTCAAGATTATAAGATGTTTTCCTTTATAATAAAATATGAAGATAGATATGATGACAACAGTAGTTTTCTCCCACATTCAGTTTCCACCTAAAAATCCTAGCGTCCTCATGTGTTGATGTGTTTCTTATGTGTGATTGTTTATTTTGTTCTTACTGCTGATGGTCACTATTTAATTAATGGCTAATGAAGTAAGGACACACTGGCTAAAGTAGAACATATGATGGAATATGAAAACTTAGTTAACTGGATATACACTATTTTCCTTCATCATAGTCAAGTACATACGCTAGTTAACTTAATGACATTATCATACATAAATATGAATAATAAATTGAAAAGTTTGAGTGAGTTTTAAAATACTGATTCGCACCCCCCCAAGTATTTTTCCCAACTTCTTCCACTTAGAGCTTCAACCTTCATGTATAGTAGAAGAAGATGCCATCGTACTATGATTACCTCACATGAACATATTCAACACAACACTAATACATTAAATAAATGCAATATAGTAATAAATATTGAAAACAAATTGAAAAAATATATATTACAAAAAACCTAGAAAATCATGCATTATTGGATTAAAGGGGACCTCGCTTGTTGATTTTTTTAAATAAAATTGTTAATCTTCATCTACAATGATATTCAAATCAATTTCCAATATTGCATTTTATTTTCTTCATTCTCTTCTCTTTTTTGGGTTTAGGAAACTCTTCTTCCTCTTCAAAGATGACTCAAAAGCACCCAACCCACACATGAATTCATAATCCATAATATAAATAGTTTTGGCATCATCCAATGCTTTTTAAACGAAACTAAAACTAATCAACTATTTAGTCTTGGTCAAAGTAATAGAAGTACTGTTTTGAAGTAGGTCTAAGTAGAAAAATAAATCCTCTTGCCAACTCAAGTCATTCAACTTTTAGATTGACATTGTGACTAACAATGGTAATTGCGATGGCATCTTCATTAAGATCTGATGCCTCTATATTAATATCAAGAGTGTCATTGTATGAATTAGTTCTAATCTCATGATTTAGTAATGGGTTTGAATCCCTTGAATGGGAATACAACCAACCCGCCTTTATGCCATGCATGTGAATGCTAACACAATTACAGCATAGGCAATCATAAGTTATGAAATTTGTGCAATGCCAAGTGATGCGATATTGATTATAGGTTTAGATTGACTCCTCACCAAATAATCATGAGATATTCTCTCATGGGAGATGTAATTACTATCTAGAATTATTTTTTCTTTTTTCATTGATGATACAAATTGTTTATTTTTCTTGTAATTATTCAAATATCCTTCATTTTTCAAAATTTCCTTACACTGATAACAATGTTCAACATTAGTTAGAATAATATATATCAACCAATCCATCCTGAGAGCACATTTCTTTCTTTTATCATATAGAAATTTTTTCTTTAGATAATAGTGATATGACTCCACAACATTATTTTTCTCCTGATTTGCATGGGGAAAATCTCAATAGCCTTTTACCCACATTCCTAATTGTAGAAAAGTTGGGTTAATGAAGATATCTCATCCGTATGAAAAATGAAAAGAGAACTGTAAGAAAGTGTATATGAACTTATAAATCTTGTCACTCACAACTCAATTTTTATGGAAATAGTTTAAGAACTTGTCCTCATTAGAAAAATTGTTGAAGAATGTATTATTGCAGTGGTCACTTCATCATTGGAACAATCTCACATAATTTAACCTAGATGAATAAACATCTCTTTTTCTATTTCTAGACTACTGGACAATCGATTGAGTTTATTTATCCATGCCCTACATATGTGCCAAGCACAGAAGATACAACTAACGCCCCACTTTATTACTCATCAAATACCACAAGTGTGTACAACTGATACTGTCACATTAAAACAAAATATGAAGTTGACTTCAGTTCATTAGCCATGATCAATCATTACAAATAAAATTATTGTACTATATGAATCATTCTTAATACACTCACCCCATATTTATTTGTGTTGAATGTTGAATACATGGTTATTAAACTATTATTTGATAGTTTGACCATGGTCTCAACATCCACTTCATCTGAATTCCAACTATAAAATGGAACTCTCTACCATTGGGATTTTTATAAAAGAAAAAAACATCATGGTATTTTTCATACCAAAGTTTCACACTCATTTCATCCTTCTTATGTAACTGATATTTTCCTTTCATTAGATGATTATAGATGTTAACAACATATTTCCTACACACAAAAAATCCCTATCACTAGTTGTGGCATTGATCCAAGTAGATATTGGTGGCCACTCACCTATTCCACTTGGTCCCTCACCATTGTCCTTTCAATTTTTTTTTGCAGTTTCCTTAATTGTAGCATAATTTACTATTTTTGAAATTTTTTCAGGTCTTGAACTTCCAGAGCCATTTTGAGGCCCTAAATGATGTTTTTTTTTAGGTCCTTTCTTTCCCAGATCCTTACCCTTGTGTTTCTCCTCATTTTCAAAAATACGAGTGAACTATAAGCAAGCAGATAAGCGAGTGGTCAACAACATACGTAGGAAATCTTCTCATGAATCGATTGATGATGTCATTTGTGATATGGAAGCTTCTCTCACTCCAAAATCACAACCACTTAGTTACATTGAGTTTCACACCACAGAGAAATCTTAGAACCTAAAAACATATTATCAATTGATGTAGGATAATTATGTACGATTAAGTTTTGATTCATTTCAGTTTTTGAAGAAACATTTTGATTATACGTCTGAAGCAAAGAATGACAAGCCTATGGAAAATTATTAGTCTCACTAGAACCCATGTATAAAAAGTTTCATCAATCTTCTTAGGTTCTCCATGATCCAATAGCTGATGTTTTGGATGATATCTGTAGTGGAAACCCCTCTCCATTAGCTAACCACGGGGACTTCACTCAATGAACCTATGACTTATCACATGCATTCATGGCATACTAAAAAATACCCTTAATTTGACTAAATATTGAAAAATACCTCTAAAAATCATATTATTTAACCCCCTACCCATATGAACCCAATACACCTCCAATTTAAAAAACCCCTACTTTCACTAGATATTGTAGGTATCCATTTCTTCATTAACATTTTTTTATACCCCTTTATATTTTTTCATTAACTTTGAACTCCATTTTTTATACCCATCAATATAAAAACTCTTTACCCCCTATATATCCCCCAATATATTAAGTCAAATTTTCCTCAATATATGTACCCCAATATGAACCCACGTGATGTGGTATTTGTCCCCCAGTGAAGCCCTTGTGTAGCTGACCATGAGCTTAAAAATAGAGATGATAAAAACTTGAACAGACCATCGACTTCATTGTCTTGCTCAGTAGGGGTCTCATTACAAAGCTCATCTGAAAATGTGCAGTCATATCAAGATAATTACGAGTTAGAATTGCACAAGAGTAAGGATGAAAATGAAAATCTATATTCATGGTATGAAGAATAACTAGAGAAGAACTACAATTTGTTGTATGAGTTAAACCTCAGTGCACATTTGTTTGAAGATCCTTTTGTTAATTTTTTGCAGTCATCAAGGGAGATGATTTTATTATATTTATGGATCATGAGCACGTGTTCAGTGGAAACTTGGAGTTGCCTAACTTTTGTTTTCTCTGCTTGCTCAAGGAAAGTGTGAGCAGAATTCAAGTAAGTAGCCATTTGCTAGATTGGTTACACTTGAGGGATCATATCGCATGATTTTATATATCTTCAGCAGGTGGTGGTTATCATCAATATTTGAAGCCTGAGGTGAAGACCCTAAGATCTCGATGGTCTACTACCATGTGTAAGTAAAGTTAACTTTTGAGTTAAGTTAAGTCAGTTTTTGTTTGTCCTATGTTTTGTCAATTGGTCATTTTAGTGTTGTTTTTTGAGTTTGTTTATTTTTTTTTACTCCATCGCCCAATGGATGAGGCTACCTAGTCTATGGTGTTATTGACACCTCCTAGAGGAGATGCCACCTAGCTGGAGCCAGTGTTAGTGTCTATCAGTTCTGTCAATCACCACTGATCAAATGTACTCTTTCCATGTGGTTGATAGGGTTATGAGGTCAAATTGTTATATTTCAAATAAATTTTCAAATAAAATTTGATCATTTATTAGTTCTAGGTCATTACTACTCTCTCCATTCTCAAGGTTAATTAATGCCATCATGGCCTTTCCATCACTCCTTTTCAATAAAGAGCATCTTGGTCACATCATCAATGAGTTATATAGGGGACATGTCATCACTTTAAGTCATCATCATGGGAGTAGTAGTTAGGGAAAAAATGTTCAAAGAGATTTCAACTTGTTTCAACATTCTCATTCATATTTCATATACCTCCCTCAACCTCCCTCATAAATCTCCTCATTCCCTCCAAAACCCATTTTTTCCTTGGAAACAACTCATTCTCAAACTCTAGGTGAAATCCATCTCATAGTCCAACTCTAGCCGCATTTTCATTCTATTGGTATAACTCTAGATGTGTTCCCCATTTCCCACCATATATCATAAACCATGCCAAAATCGCTTTTATTATATTGCATCACATTATATATCGCATGTTTATTAAAATACCCAACCATATATTCCATTAGATATAAACCCACTCCATATATTATAACATGAATCAGACCTACAAGCCACATGTCACCAACCCTCATGGGCAATCATAATCGCAATACATGCAGACACAAACCAGAATCACCCCACTAACCACTATTGTCCCCGCCGATTGTGATCGCAATCGCAGCTTCCACAGAGAAAATCCTCGGACAATCCCCCTATGCAATGTGATTGCTATCATACTAAAGCCCCGATGGACCCGACAATATATATGTTTTAATTCAAAAGGTTTTCAAGTTTGCATTTATGGTTCCACTACCAATGCAATAGACCTGGGACCCACCAGTCATGTGTTATCACAATCACATATCACATGATCCAGCTATGGATATCACAAAGTTTCCTCCAACTCGTTGATTGTGATAATTCCTCCCTCACCGATTGCGATAAGTCCTCCCCCGTCAATTTCGATATCGCAATCGAGGATCACATAAGTCTTAAGTCCCTCCTCTACCAAGCCCCCTCCATATTGCAATTGCAACAAGTCCGAAAGAATTTTACGTTATATTTTAAAGTATTTTGTGTCTGTCCATCCTATGCCCCCATGTAATACACATGCCCCTCTTCGATTGCGATGTGATAAAGCCAGTAGATGCAATATTTTATAAGTTTTTCTTAATAAACTTTCAGGTCCATCCCATCAGCAAGACACTATGGAACATGATGAAGGTCCCTCTCCATGTTGCGATTATGATAATACAATGACCTAGCTTTAATCGGTCTGGATCAGCAGGGCCAGATCGGTAGTTCATAATCCTCGTGTATGGTTAAAATCAGTTTATTTTTTCACGCTCCCAGTCACTGTTTTTCATGTAATTTCTCATATTTTCCCAATTGAATGACCACGACCTCCACTCATAGGGAAAGGAAAACATTTTCTACATATATCCATTAGCGCAGTCATCAAACAAAATGCAAAAAAATATTGAAAGCATGACATAAAAGACAACAAAGAAACATCACAACTCATCTACTAGTGGGATTAACAAAATTATCTATTCGAGGCTCAGTTACTACCAAAGTGCCTAGAACAAAACCAAAAACTTAGCTGACTGATATTATTAGTAGTATTGATCTATTTTTATAATTTTTGTAAGAAATCTTGAATTTTGTTTCAAGATATTTATTTCGTAAATAATTGTATAAATACTTCATATTTTGAAGTATTGTGTGTTGGATGTTTGATAATCATAACTTGGATCTAGTGTGCATTTTTTAGTAATATAACAGGTAGTTGCAGTTTTTATTTTGGGATTCCTGTGGTATGCTTTTCGTGACAATGTTTTTCTTCGATATTTCATTTTCCTACCATCTCTATGGTTTCCTGTGAAAATATCATTAGTTTTAAACAGAGTTCATAAGTTATATGCTCTCTTTTGATGAGATATTCATGCAAGTGTTTTCTATTCATGATGAATGAATTCATGGTTACATGTTCATTTTGAGCATTCACCATTTCATCTTTGCAGCACCCCGACAACCTATTTCTATTACTGATCATGCCTATCTTACCCCTTTATATCTCTGCAATTGATCATTAGAAACCTTAGCCTAGTTCTAGATCTATGAGCTTCATTCAGCAAGCCATAAATCAAACACCATTGAGGTTAATATCTAGCCTAACATCTGATCCCCTCTCTAGTCACTTCAATGGCTGTGAGATCCTTGAGAGAGCTCTCTCTGATTTGGCAGGGCTAGCTGCCAGATCTAAAGATTGGTTTGAGGTTACCTTCTTGGCTTCCTTTCTCAGCCTTGGGATACTGAGGAGTGTTAATACATTCTTTTCCTTTTGGTAGTTCAACTAATTTCCAAGTTTCATTTGTAATTGTGGACTCATGCTCTTCTTTCATAGTTGGCCTCCATTCATCATACTGATTTGCTTCATTATTAGTGATGGGCTCAACAACATTTAAAATACTAGTCATAAGAACATAATATTTGTACCTCGTAGATAAGTGAGTATGCCTAATAATCTCCTTGGTAATGGACACTCCTCAATTATGTTTTGTGTGATTTCCTGCTCACCTCTTAATGGACTTCGACTATTGAATGTATCCACATCGCTAGTTTCCACTTTTTGTTGTTGTTTTTGCTATTCTAAAGGACCGTTTTGGCTTCATCAATACTATCATCAATCAGTAAAGACATGTGCCACCCCTCATTATTTTTCTCCTTATTCGCTTCATCATCATGTTCATGAAAGATAACATCTCTACTCGCAAACACCTTGTGAGTAGATGGATTAAACATCTTATATTCTTTGAAATCAGAAAAATACCCTACAAATATGCCCTTTATAGCTTTAGCATCCAGTTTCTTCCTACCTTCCTTAGGAATGTGTGCAAAATCTTTAGAGCCAAATACTCTCAACTATTGGATTGAAGATTTGAAACCATACAAAGCCTCAAATGGAGTCTTGAGATCAAGCCACCTAGTTGGACTTTTGATCTTTAAGTAAATTACAATGCTAATTGCTTCTGCCCAAAAACCATTGGATAGGTTCTTACCTTTTATCATGTTGTGTACACACTCCACCAGAGTTATGTTCTTCCCCTCTGTAACCTTATTCCGCTATGGAGTGTGGGGTACTGTAAACTGTTGTGTTATTCCATAATCTCTACAATGTTTGATGAAGTTTCCAAACCTGTAATGTCCCTCTTGATCTGAGCGTAGAATTTTGACGACTTTCCTTGTTTGCTTTTCAACCATATTTCTAAACTCTTTAAAGTACTCAAAAGAATGACTTTTCCCTCTAAGAAAGTATACCCAAGAATATATTGTCAAATTATCAACAAATAGAAAAAAATAATAATCTCCACCCAAGGACCCTATTTGCATGGGTCCACATATAAGCTAGAGGGAAATTCATCCCCATGCATTTTCCCAAGTGCACAACCTTCACAATCAATATGTTCATTCTTTAAAAAATGAATTCCATCAACCATACCTTGTCTTTGTAGCAACAATAAGTCATGAAGGTTGATGTGACCAAACTTTTGATGCCAAAGATTCTTTGTTTTCATAGTCGTTGAAGTTAAATATTCATGTGGCACACTTGTAACATTCAACTTATATATGTCTTCAACTTCTACTCCTGATGTGACCGACTTCTAATGATCCAATAAATCCTTTATAACATAGTAAGTTTTGAAAAATTATACATTTAAATTCTATCTCCAACCATGGAGACAAAGATCAAATTATTTTTAATACTAGATACATACATGACATTCTGGATGCCCCTGATATTACCATTAGGAAATATCACAGGAATATCTCCATACCCTCACAGGAATATGATCTATCATCTCCTAGGTAGATGTTCACACCATTGCTGGTCTCTTTGAAATTTTCATACCAGTGTTTATCACCTATCATATGAGTGGATGCTCCAAAATACACAAACCAAGTTTCAGCCTCATCAGCCTCAGTAGAAAGAGCAACACCATACACAAATAATTTAAGATCATGATTCAAATCTTCGCTAGCAAAATTCCGTGTATGCCTCTTGTGTCTGTCTTTGGTTTCATCTGTCTTCTTTTTATAACAATGTGTAGCAATATGATTAGTTCTACCACGGTAAAAGCACTCAATACCTGACTCATTTCTAGCAGATAACATACCTTGAAATGGATTTTTCTGGGATGGACCACTGCTCTTCTGTCCTCCTCTTCGTTTCCCTTTGAAGAACTTTTCTTCACTACCAATGTCAAATCTGCATTCTGAGGCTTTAGATTCATACACATCTCTTCTTCCTGCATCAAGATCTCTATCAACTCTTCAAAGGTGGGAGGTTTCTCCCTCACTGCAAGCCCTGTAATGAACATTTGATAATCATGTGTCATACCATTTAAGGTAATCGTGATGAGATCTATATTGGACACTTTCTCCCCTATGTTGCTCAAGTTGTCTCTTAGTTCTTTGATCCGTGAGATGAACGCAACAACAGATTCATTCTCCTCCATTCTCATGGAGAGATTCTTGCTCTTCCGAAAAAAAGGCGATTTGTATTTTTAGTCTCATACAAATCCTTAGCGTCACCCAAATGTCATTCGCGGTTTTTCATTCTCGATGAGAGATTATATTGTCTGTTACTAACATCGTAAACGTCACCTTCACTTTGTTTTCCCTCTTCTCCCAAGCCTAAACCAATGTGGATCTTGCACCACCGACTGTAGTCAGATTTATTCCATCTCCATTTGCAATTTTCCATGCACTAGAACGCTCGAGCAATGTCTGCAGCTTGAACTTCTAGTTAGCGTAATTTCAGCCATTGAAGTTATTGCTGTCATTAAGGTATGTCTCTGCAATGTGGTTATTCATTGTGACAAAACCACAACTCCACTAACTGATCCACTGGTCCAATCTACAGATCTAGTAATCTGGCACTTGATCTATGTATCCAACAACACATCCTCCAATAGTCGATCTACGAATCAAGCTCCAAATCCTCCAACAATCGATCTATGGATCTAACTCCAGATCCTACAGTAATTGATTAGCAGAGTTCTCGATCCTCCAATAGCCAATATGTGGATCGAACTCGAGATCCTTCAACAGTTTGATCTGGGTAGTACAGATTCAACTCCACAGATTGCCTTCAAAAAAATGTTGGATAGGCCCACCAACTCAAGCACTTCACGAAATTGTTTGTATGTTTTCTGGATTAGTGCGGGTTTGACACCTAAAACCAGCGATGATCAACATGATCCAACATTGATTAGCATGTGTTTGACCCCTAAAACCAACGTTGATCATGCTTCCTCAAAATTTCAGCGCTTTGTCACAAAAGTGATTCAAAAAGCCACCAAGGTGCTCAACCTAGCCACCAAGGCACAGTCACCACAGATCCAATTCTCTGTTCTCTGATAGCATGCTAAAAAATGGAAAGACAAACCTAGAAAGAAACTTACACACTAAAACTAGTATGTCAACGTGAACAAGCTACACCTAGAGACTGCCCAAGCAAAACCCTCTATCTCATTAATCATTAAATCAAAAACACATAAATTTGATAAAAACCATTTCTTAGAAAATAAGAACTAACTTTAATCTAAAACATACATAGTGAAACAAACTTTCTACATTAATTTTCAACTAAATGTACCATACCTTAAAACAAACTTTCTACATTAATTTTCAACTAAATCTGCCATACCTCTGTGCAGAGCAATATTATGTAAATAAATCGGACCACATGAACTTAATTCCCTTTGCTGAAACTCTTTGTTGGATCTTCCCACTTATGTTTCAAGACTCCCGGCATACCATGAACAGCCTCTCTTCGAAGAGAGAAAGAGCTCGAAACAACTAGGCGGGGAATGCGATCAAGTTATGCTTGTTCCGATGTCTATTATCCTCCAATAACAATTATCTCTCATCCAACATTCAACCTGGTGTTATCATGAACTTGTCTTGGGCTGCATTCTCGAATGATCGAGTCTCTGGATTTATGGAGCAAGCGATCTAGTGATGACGTCCATCCGTATTGGATCGGAAGCCAACGGTCTGAAAAATGTGTTTATGCTGCATCACAACCGTTCATTTCCCTGCAGCAATGTTTAGAAATTGCACAACGAAATATTATGGCACCTATGCCGAGGCGGGGAGGGGGATAACGGGGTTGCCTCGGTAGAGACTGCGGATTATGGGTTCAAAAACACAAAAAACAGAGATGGTATCGGACAACTCTGTAATTAATTGGGGTAGCTTAAACTCGTCGCAATTTCACTAGGATAATAATAAAATTTTTGCTATGATTTTGAAATTTTTTAGCATAACTGTTAGAGAATCTTGCCTTGAAGATTTTGGGTACACCACGAGTCATAGTGCAAAATAAAACGCAGTAATTAATTGGTTTCAGAGTTCTATGCACACATACAGATTAACTTGTAAGAATCCCCGTTAAAACTATCAAATTTCTCAAATACAAAACTGTAATTAATTGGATAGAGAGTTCTATACACACATAGAGATAGGCGTGCGATCGACTCAATAATGTTTATTTTCCATGTTGATTGCCGCAGTGTGTTATAGTGCTCTGCATCAATAGCTTTACTTGTTGCTGTCATTACCCTCAAACCTCATTCGAATCCAATGCTGCCCATCTTTGCAGAGGGGAATCATTAGTTAGCCCCCTCCTCCTCGTCTTCGTATTCCCCGACGTAGACGAAGGTTGGTAGATGCTGAAGCAAAGGGAAGATCAACCATTGCGGTGGCAGACTGCCTAGCCGACATTCATGCATGCTTCCTTTCGGTCCCTTTGCCACACCACTGCTGTATCCTCGTGCACTGAACGTGGGTCCCTTCGTCTTACAATCCCTACCGAAACCATTTGTTATAAACTGTGCGTAGATTATTTACTAGCATTTGCCTCAAATGTTGCAAAGGAAACGCCGTAAAGCATACATTGAAGAACGCAAATACAACAAAAAAGTACTTTCATAAAAAATAAAAATACTTATAATGAATTTATTATTAGATATTTCTATGAATTGCACTATATATTAGCCCCACTAATTGTTTCCCTTTCACCACTATGGTCACGTTATTCCTTGATGGCATCAATTGTATTCAAAAGGGCTGCCTAATAGCCCTCTTCCGATACAAAAAATTGATTCCCATACCTGGACTGCAGCTCACAGAAGAATTGATGAAGAATGGCTTCAAAACGCTCTCATCATTTGACCAAAAACATTTAGGGCCTCATGGCATTACCCATTCTATACATATCATCAAATTACAGAATTCCATGTAACTTCATCTAGCTTAGGCATTGCATTAAATAGTTTCAGTGCTTGGTCCTCTCATCTCTGTAATAATAACTTCAACCCCTGCCATGATTTTTGTAGCCACGGTAAGCTCTCGCTGGTGATCTGGAGTGGCGGTCTCGCTGATATCGAATCGGAGGTGCTCGAGAGGGCCGACCATGCTGATATCTAACTGGGGACCTTGACTTAGAGCGTGATTTTGCACGTGACCTAGGAGATCTGGACAAGTCAATTGGAATTAGATATTTTCACATAAGCCTCCAACATAATAATTTTATTCGTGTGAGAAGAAAGGAGCTCCAACATAGAAACTTTATTCACATAAAAGACACAGCTCCAATATAAATAATGTCATCTACATAAGAAGGAAGTAGATTCAATATAATTAAAAGAAAAAAGACTAAGTGAATACATGCATTGATTTTCGGCTCGCAACCTTTTCATCAATATCATCTCCATCTACTTTAAGGGTTTTACTTATTTTTGCAGCCCTCGCTGATGCCATTTCAGTTGTAGACTTCATTGATGTAGCCCTGGTGGCTGCCTGTTGTGTAGCCATTGGCTGTTGCATAAGCAATGCTTATTTAAACTGTAATTGTTGCATGGCAACTGCTTGCTGCATCATCATCGGCAATGGTGGATGCTGAGAAGAATCGTTTTTATCTTGCTCATATTATAAGATGAGCTCCCATTGTGACTCTTTGAACCTTGTCAAAATAACAGTAATATCAATTAACATTAATTATAGCAGTACGGAAGTACATTGTAAAGGGATGTTGCAATGAATGAAACAATTCAAAATGTTAACATAAACATGGGGAGAGATTCAATGACCAACTCATAGATATCAAAGAGTACAAAAATGAAGCGATCTAGAAGATAACATGAAGAACATTCACAAACATTGGCATTGCTAAAACAAATAAAGGAAGAAAAGAAAATATCAAAAATAAAAAATGAAATGGAAAAATTATTAAAGCACATCCTATCAATCAAGACCTTACACACTTGTACCTTGATGCAATTTAACTGAAAATTGCCACAACATTTAGTGAGCTAAAACTTTTCCTCTAATTACATTTGCAGATAAATTTAATAACAAACATTTTTCATTACAGATAACTTACAAGACTAACTGACAAATGACACAACAGTAACAATTTTCAAAAACTACCTCATCTCAAATTAGGTCCAGTTAAAGAGGATGGTAGATCAATCAAAGACAACTCCACGTTAGTTTTGCCAAGTCTAATTGAATTGCAAAAATATGATGGTTATCTGGCTAACATACAGAAATACATTTGAAGGACAATACACAACTCTCACCTTATTGAAATTTTCAGTGATTATATTCCATAGTTCTGTTTTCCCTAACAATTAGTGAGAATCCACACTCTGCAACAACTTCATGCAAACCATGTGCCTAAATGCATGAAAAGTTTTCACGTAAGCTACATGCTTTAATTCTCATGAGAAGAGGTTTTATAACTTTGGCCAATGTGTACAATTATTTATTGGTATATTGTTTGGAGGTAGGTATCAGATGAGGGTAATTAATCACTGGCCTTGAAAGTTAAAAATTTCACAAAACAACTATATATACTGGACCTTTAAATCAATGTATATTTATAACTTGCACTTCCTATTTGCCACTCTATTTTAGTTTCCTAAATGCCAATGAGTCTATATTCTTTGGACTATTTTCACTTTATCAGGAGGGTATTTCTGTAGAAAATTGTTTTTATTCTACAGGAGGGTATTTTTGTAGAAGATTGTTTCTGTTCTACAAGAGGTTTCAAAGCTCAAAATTGGCCTTGAAAGTTAAAAATTTCATAATATAATATTTCTGGAAAAACAACCGACCTTTAAATCAATGTATATTTATAAATTCCACTTCCTATTTGCCACTCTATTTTAGTGTCCTAAATGCCAATGAGTCCATATTCTTTGGACTATTTTCACTTTATCAGGAGGGTATTTGTGTAGAAGATTGTTTTTATTCTACAGGAGGTTTGAAAGCTCAAAGTACATCAAAATGTGGCTCCCTTGCTGAAAATACAATGATGGTTTCTTACAAACAAAAAGAGTGGCCTGCCGTTATAAAAATTGTTCCCACTTATGGCCACTAACATTGCAGAAACAAAACAAGTGTCACTGTCCACTTAAACCAGTTTAAGTTGCAGTTATCTTGAAGGCAATGGGGTATCCTAAGGAGATCCACATAAATGAGAATATGCCACATCTTTGAGTTATCAACAGTTTCAACTCATCGGGAAAGGAAATCATTAGTGTTACAATGAGCCAAGAGACCCTCCACATACCTCACCTCACCCAACTTCCACTACGTCGCTGCACTTAAACTGCCAAGAATTTCAAACGAAATATATCATTGATATCATTACAATTAAATGACCAATAAATCTAATCATCAAGCAACAAAAATATAACAGGGCTGCTGAGCACAGTGAATGTCAGACTTGGGAACTTTACAGCGAATTACAACGTTGTTTTGGTGAGAGAAACACAGAGTCAATTACAGCAATAGAACCAATTCCATCTCACTACAAAGCATGGTGGATATGTGAAGGAGACCCATTAATCGATGCAGTCCTAAATGATCACTCTGTGTTATATCTCCATTTCCTTCTATGCAAACAGTGGATTAATAGTCCCATATAAGAGAGACAGGTTCAGAATTAGTATCATTCCCAAAGCATTCTTAACTGTGCCATCAATATCCAGTTTACTATCCAATTTTCCATCCTAATGACAATTGGTTGTGTCACACAATCTTCAAAAGAAACAAATGGACAGGAAACTTCATTACAGGCTTGGATATGAAAAAATATAAATCTAAGATGAATTGGCAACTTACCCTTAGAAATCCTTCAGTACATCTCTGTTTCAGTGTATTAGGCAATAAGTACAGATTTTGCTTCAGAAGGCAATTAGAACTGACGCTTGCATTTTTCTCACTGAGAATTTGATTGAAAGTTCACCAATTTTGACAAAATAGAAGAATATATGTGCTGCTATCCACTTCAATCTTGTTTTACTCAAGATATACATTATTTGGTGAACACCAATAAATTTTTGTTGAATACTTGTGCTGCAGAAATATACCATTGCAAATGCATACACAATGTACGTTAGAACTGTAACCACAACTCTCAAGTTTCAAACTTATTTCATGGTATCAAAAAGCCCCCCACAATCATATTCCGCATGGCTCAGAGCATCACCAGGCACCTTTGTCATGATTTTCTCTCTAAGAAATTTAGCAAATTTTCCTGATCCTAGTTGCGATAATCCTGTTATGTAAGATTTAGTCATCAACATAAACACTCTCCATCTTCTCTCCTCTACATATTTCTTCAATGCTTGCTCAATCCTCTTTATTTCTTCGTTTGCGAAGTAATCAATTTTCCATTCAGCCCTTCTGCTAAGCATCTGACAAGAACAACTGCATCCTCCAGTGTTGAACATCCACCTTGTCCAATATAAGGAGTCATTGCATGCATTGCATCTCCAGCGATGGTGATTGTTCCTTTTAACAATGTCCCAAATAACACTGCCCATGGACACCGGCCTCTGAGAGGAGTCAAACTAGGTGTGTCTGGCAATGTTCTCTTCATAATATCATGATACTCCTCTGGAAAATATCTAAGCAAATACAATGCTTCTTGTATGATAAGCTTGGGTTCTTGTGCAATTTCTGAGTCTGTTGAGCAACATATTGTTAGTGAATGAAACTTTTGATTCAAATTTGGATGTTACTGGAGGGCTAGATGGAATAGCATATCAGAATACCTTGGAGATGTGATTTTCTATTTAAAAACCAAAAACATCTGCGTCATTGATTGGAATGTACCCAGCTCTCATACCGTGTTGTAGATTGATATATAATTTTGGAATGAAGTCATGCCCTTCAGGGTAGGTAGACAATCTGCGACTTGTAGACCTTCCGAGGAATTTGGCGGGCTGATAGCCCAACCACTTAGAAACAATTGAGTTCACCCCATCACATCCTATCAAAACCTGTTGGTAGTTAAATTAAAGAATAAGAAAAATAAAATTGTACTGAACACGTCACCATCAAATATATTTGGAAGAAGATTGAAAACAATAAAAAAAGGGAAGGTTTCTTCATACTTTCTAAGGTCAAAGAACAAAGTTACAATACCATAACAAATCCTTTTACTAGAGAATGGCTTAATCTTACTTCAGGAAAATGCTAATCCAATGATACTTTCTCCTCCCAGATAACAGTAAGAAAAATGAACAGAGACAAGTTACCCGTAATAGCATTCATAAAAATCAAGGAATGGAGACAATGACCACTGACATCCATAAAAAGCAAAGGATAGGGACAAGTTACCAAAAATAACCTTTATAGTACAAGAAAACCAATGAAAGTGACCTGCATAAACCAGTAGAAAATTGGCAAGATATAGGAATGCCAGGAATGCCATTGATAAAATAAAAACTGCCCAACCAAGCTCCACAGTTGCAAGAAGAAGATAGACAAATACAAAGTATGAGCCGACATAACCTACACATGCAGATGATCAAAAGCATCATAAAGAAATCATAGATAAGCAAAGTTTCCGAAATGTGCCAAGATAAGAGGATGTCGAGAAGAAAACAATATGCGATCTAGGAATTGTGAGTGTACCCTCCATAATTTAAAAAAGATAATGCCATTAGCCTCAAGGGTTAGTAGTCATAAGCCAGATGCAACATCTGTCTCCCAGGTAGGAGAGGTTACGGGTTGTGTCCCAGAGGTCACGGGTTCAACTCTCTAAGTGTTGAAGTTCTTGAAACTCAGGCCACAGGGCTTTACCCTAGTTACACCACATCGACAACAATGAAGTTTTCATAGGTTTCCTATGCATATTTGTGTGGAAAGAAACGCCATTGAACATGAAATTGAAAGTTTGATCCCAGACTTGGCAGATGATCTAAAACACCATGGGTAAATAAAATATCCAAAGATCATGTGAACCCTACAAGAGAACGTCGTGTGATTGGGAAATAGTGAGTGCAGAAATGTTCAAAGAGATTATAACCTTAAAAATGAAAATTAACTGAGAAAGTTTAAGCAACCTACATAGCCTAACTCAAAAATAGGTCGTCCGGGTATTAGTGTTATTAGTGTAAGCTTGACCGAGTTTTAAGAGCCATCAACCAGGGTTCCATTTTCATTGTGATCTGCCCTACTTGCATGGCAGGAGTTTCATCATTTCAGGAGATGAGACCAGGTACCCGGTTCTCAGAAATTATTTTGTTGGAATAGATACCCTACGACACCCCAGCTAAAGGAAGTCTGAAATTTCACATGTTTCTTGAATCACTCAGAAAACGAACTCAAATAATGGCAAACTACAGAAACAATAACTAAACCCTATAGGAAAGGCAATTTGTTTGTTTGTTTAATGGGATTTAAAGCTTCACCTTGGCCTTGATATATATTCCATCTTCCAACATTATGGTAGGGAAATCATGATTGCTACTATCTGTGAATATATCAACAAATTTGGACTTATATCTAATGGTTCCTGCAGGCAGGGCAGCTTCAAGAGTTTCCAGAAGAACCCCCCTTTCCACGCAGTGAACTTCATGATCCCTGCCCAACACTTCCCCAATCTCATTTCCTCATTATTACCAATAAATTAACAACTTTGTCACCTCATTATTACCAATAAATTAACAACTTTGCAACCACTTTCTGTTATCAATCATAATTTGTAACGATTAAGATTATTACAAGCGCACAATTCTCACCGTTTTCTAGGGACTTTGTATGGAATTTGTTTGTTCATTTCATCCTCCAGGCAAATCATCTATGAACTGAAACCTCCATGGATATGGACATGCATGAATTAGGGTTGATTCGATTCAATTGTATTGAATACAGGGCAGTGTCAGAGGATCTTACCCTTCTAATCGAAAATGGGTTGCACGAAGGTCATCTGCGACTCCAAGAGCGTGGAGTGCCTTCCAGGCATTAGTCCAGAGGTTGAGCCAACCAGTTCCTCTTCCCTAGGATGAAATATGAAGCCTAGATCCATTAAAAACTCTGTCTGCATATTTCTTCAATGCTTGCTCAATCCTCTTTCTTTCTTCGTTTGCGGAAGTAATCAATTTTCCATTCAGCCCTTCTGCTAAGCATTTGACAAGAAAAACTGCATCCTCCAGTGTTGAACATCCACCTTGTCCAATATAAGAAGTCATTACATGCATTGCATCTCCAACGATGGTGACTGTTCCTTTTGACAATGTCCCAAATAACACTGCCCATGGACACCGGCCTCTGAGAGGAGTCAAACTAGGTGTGTATGGCAGTGTTCTCTTCACAATATCATGATACTCCTCTGGAAAATCTCTAAGCAAATCCAATGCTTCTTGTATGATAAGCTTGGGTTCTTGTGCAATTTCTGAGTCTGTTGAGCAACATATTGTTAATGAATGAAAATTTTGATTCAAATTTGGATCTTATTAGAGGGCTAGATGGAATAGCATATCAGAATACATTGGAGACGTGATTTTCTATTTAAGAACCAGAAAACATCTGCATCATTGATTGGAATGTACCCAGCTCTCATACTGTGTTGTAGATTGATATATAGTTTTGGAATGAAGTCATGCCCTTCAGGGTAGGTAAACAATCCGTGACTTGTAGACCTTCCCAGGAATTTGGCGGGCTGATAGCCCAACCACTTAGAAACAATTGAGTTCATCCCATCACATCCTATCAAAACCTGTTGGTAGTTAAATTAAAGAATAAGAAAAATAAAATTGTACTGAACACATCACCATCAAATATATTTGGAAGAAGATTGAAAACAATAAAAAAAAGGAAGGTTTCTTCATACTTTCTAAGGTCAAAGAACAAAGTTACAATACCATAACAAATCCTTTTACTAGAGAATGGCTTAATCTTACTTCAGGCAAATGCTAATCCAATGATACTTTCTCCTCCCAAATAACAGTAAGAAAAATGAACAGAGACAAGTTACCAGTAATAGCATTCATAAAAATCAAGGAATGGAGACAACGACCACTGACATCCATAAAAAGCAGAGGATAGGGACAAGTTACCAAAAATAACCTTTATAGTACAAGAAAACCAATGGAAGTGACCTGTATAAACCAGTAGAAAATTGGCAAGATATAGGAATGCTAGGAATGCCATTGATAAAATAAAAACTGCCCAACCAAGCTCCACAGTTGCAAGAAGAAGATAGACAAATACAAAGTATGAGCCGACATAACCTGCACATGCAGATGATCAAAAACATCATAAAAAAATCATAGATAAGCAAAGTTTCTGGAATGTGCCAAGATAAGAGGAAGTCAAGAAGAAAACAATATGCGATCTAGGAATTGTTAGTGTACCCTCCATAAGTTAAAAAAGATAATACCATTAGCCTCAAGGGTTAGTAGTCATAGGACAGATGCAACATCTGTCTCCCAGGTAGGAGAGGTTACGGGTTGTGTCCCAGAGGTCACGAGTTCGACTCTCTAAGTGCTTAAGTGCTTGAAACTCAGGTCACAGGGTTTTACCCTAGTTACACCACATCGACAACAATGAAGTTTTCAGAGGTTTCCTATGCATCCTTGTGTGGAAAGAAATGCCATTGAACATGAAATTGAAAGTTTGATCCTAGACTTGGCAGATGATCTAAAACACCATGGGTAAATAAAATATCCAAAGATCATGTGAACCCTACAAGAGAACATCGTGCGATTGGGAAATAGTGAGTGTAGAACGGTTCAAAGAGATTATAACCTTAAAAATGAAAATGAACTGAGAAAGTTTAAGCAACCTACATAGCCTAACTCAAAAATAGGCCGTCCGGGTATTAGTGTTATTAGTGTAAGCTTGATCGAGTTTTAAGAGCCATCAACCAGGGTTCCATTTTCATTGTGATCTGCCCTACTTGCATGGTAGGAGTTTCATCATTTCAAGGAGATGAGACCAGGTACCAGGTTCTCAGAAATTATTTTGTTGGAATAGATACCCTACAACACCCCAGCTAAAGGAAGTCTGAACTTTCACATGTTTCTTGAATCACTCACAAAACAAACTCGAATAATGGCAAAATATAGAAACAATAACTAAACCCTATAGGAAAGGCAATTTGTTTGTCTGTTTAATGGGATTTAAAGCTTCACCTTGGCCTTGATATATGTTCCATCTTCCAAAATTATGGTAGGGAAATAATGATTGCTACTATCTATGAATATATCAACAACTTTCGACTTATATCTTATGGTTCCTGCAGGTAGGGCAGCTGCAAGAGTTTCCAGAAGAACCCCCCTTTCCACGTAGTGAACTTCATGATCCCTGCCCAACACTTCCCCAATCTCATCACCTCATTATTACCAATAAATTAACAACTTTGTCACCTCATTATTACCAATAAATTAACAACTTTGCAACCACTTTCTGTTATCAATCATAATTTGTAACAATTAAGATTATTACAAGCGGGCAATTCTCACCGTTTTCCAGTGACTCTGTACGGAATTTGTTTGTTCATCCTCCAGGTAGATCATGTGTGAACTGAAACCTCCATGGCGATGGCCATGCATGAATTAGGGTTGATTCGATTCAATTGTATTGAATACAGGGCAGTGTGAGAGGATCTTACCCTTCTAATCAAAAATGGGTTGCACGAAGGTCATCTGCGACTCCAAGAGCATGGAGTGCCTTCCAGGCATTAGTCCAGAGGTTGAGCCAGCCAGTTCCTCTTCCTTGGTATGAAATCTGAAGCCTAGATCCATTAAAAACTCTGTCTGCAAAACCCTCGCTAGGATAAAAGCTCATCAACCTCCAAGTTCCTGGAGTGGGATGCCCAGAGACGGACGCGCCCTGCTCAGCGAGATTTGAAGCAGCAAAAAAAACTGTGGGGAAAGAATATAAAAAACTAACCTAAACTACATCCAACGGTTTGGAACGTTTTAATCGTCTAACATTTGATCCAATAGCTCAAGCAAATACACGTGACAATTGGGGGAGTTCATTTCAGAGGGAAACGCCTTACGGCGTAAAAATAGTTGAATGTATGAAAAACGAGATGGAATCTCGCTTCTGCATTATCAAACGCTAGCATAATTAATTGAGTCGAAACTACTATTCGCTCTGCCATACTTGCAACAACCCCAAAAGCGGTGGGGTGGATGGGGGATATAATTCCATAATTGAATTGTCATACTTGCAACAACCCCAAAAGCGGTGGGGTGGATGGGGGATATAATTCCATAATTGAATTGTCTTTACGTGTATCTGCTTCCGAATTAGTATCTTGCAGAGATAGTTAACGATAATTTTCGATATTTGAAATGTTTAGTTGATTTTAATTTTAATGGGATGATTTTTTTTTTTTAAATTATGGTTATAAATAAAAGATGTTTGGAATATTTTTATAGGTATTTTAATGGGGTGGATTTTTTTTTTAAATTATGGTTATAAATAAAAGATGTTTGGAATATTTTTATAGGTCGTTTAAAATAGTAATGAGGTATTTTAAATCTAATTTTATTTTTTATATTTTAACTAATATTAAATATAAATTTTATGTTAAATTATTGAATAACAAATGATATCATGTAAAAGTGAATTTATAAAATATGGGTTTGACTATAAAAAAAAATTAACAGCTTACTGAATGATCAACTCTATAAATGTGTTTGATTATAAAAATTGATTTTAACAACATACAAAGTGTGATCAACTCTCTAAAAAAACATGGGTTTGACTATAAAAATCCATTTTAACAACATACGAAGTAATTAACCGTAACACCCCTTGTTGCTCAATATTTACTTTTATTTTTATCAAATTTTTTACTTTAGAACTTCAATCTTGCTTAATACAATGGTTAAGAAACTAAAACTATGGTTAAGAAAATATTATCCAATAATTTGTTATAGAAAAATATGGTATACAATTATATTACAAAAACTATAGTGAAGTGTTATAATATAGGAAATATACAAGACTATGATATAAGAAGTAATACTAGAACACAATATAATTGGTTGGAAAGAAATTAAATATAATTGTCTCCATAGAAATATTAGGAAAATATAATCTAATTTGAATTTGTAGACAAAATTACAAATTGAAATTATAAATAAACTGATCCTTAATATAAATAGTGAAAATACAGGTAACTACTAAGATTGAAATCCTTTATCCTTTAAGCAAACTCATACCAAACTATGTTTGTTTTAATAATTAACCGGAAGAATAAGTGCAACAACTAACTAATGCACTAAAATATCTACTTCTCCACCGAGGTATATATAAAGTAAAATCTCAAAAGGATAACCATTCAATACATTTTTTATAAATCAAACCAATAAGAAAGAAATGAGTATATAAATTTAAAAATTTTTACAACATAAACATTAATTCAATTCTTATGCAGAATAAAACATTATCTTACATTTATCAATTTCAGGGGCTTATATCAATTTGAAAAATAGATGGGAATTTATTGGGTTACCCACACCGCACATGTTATCATAGTATCTTTCATGCTAATTCAATGGCATGCCTATTAATTTCATCATTGACTACAATAAACAAAATAACCCAAAAACTCATGTTATTTTTTATCACTTATACTACTTGCCTCTATTAACCACACAATTTGAGTGATTTTTCAATGAGTAGTCATATATCTCTATAGGGATCACTAGATACATTACTAGTACAACAACACAATCACTACTTCATGGTATTAATCTAGTGTAATACCTTAGTTGACTTTATTTTATGACTTTTATATTAAATTTATCAATGAAAAGTTAAGAGGGACCAATGACATGATGTACTGATGTAAATATTTATTTTTAATTTAAAAAAGAAATCGCTTTTGGTGTGCTAATATTATTGAAAATATGTTCAAGGCTATCATGTGAGATTAGACTTCTAACTACAAGCAAAATAGTTGGAATAAGTTATTCCCAAGAATAGGCAAGAAAAAAAGAAAAGAAAAAATACTAATTTTTTTCCATTAAGTTGAACTGTTAGCACATATACGTTTAATGGTGTTGTCATTTATGCCACCACTAGTCCTTGAATTCTCTTAATATTCATCTATTTTGGGTTCATTGGAAGCTCCAATTAACAAGAAGCCCTAAAGGGGGAAGGGAAATGCTAGATGCCCTACACTTTGTTGAGAAATATGAGTGTAAAAAATAGTGATTTTAATCACAAGACCACCATTACTTCATTCTCTTCATCATGTTGATTTCAATAGTAGGTGGAAAGCCTCTCATAACTCCTCAATGCTGAGGAGATATTATTAATTAAATTCCATGCCATTAGAGTGTGGTCAAAGTACCCAAATTGAGATGCTCTGGCAACTAAGAAGGCTTATTGAAAATTTTGATTAAAAGTGTTTTGGAGCTTAAATTTTCTTTCATAAGGAAGCATCTTGACAAGACAAAAATAAATTAAATTTCAAAATTTTGTTAGCCTCCTAAAATAATTTATTTGTGGCTCCAAACATTAAAAATTTAAATTCAGACTAAGGTCGGCTTCCCCTCCATTTTTTATTAAGTCAGCCCCCTCCTAGAAGCCTCCATGATCTCTATCAGAGGGAACCCTTTAAACTCTATTTGCAATCACATCTCACACATCAACTATGCTTCTCCTTGTTGTACTTATGGTTGTCATCACTTACCTTGGCATGGATTAATTTAACTTTGTGTTAGATTATTTTCCCCAACCAATTTGTTTTTGTGAAATGCTTTGTTTTAATTTATGGGTTGTGTTTTGTTTTTTTAGTAATGTTAATGTGTCATCATGTTTCTACTCTTTTATACCAACAATTGAGTTTCAAATATCTTTTTTTATTCTCTTGATTTAATTTTTCATGGGTTTAATATCTAACTTATTATTTATACTACTTATTACTAAATTGTTATTTTCCTCTAACTCTTCAATAATGCCTCTTAGGTTGTGATTTTCCTGGACCTCTACCTCTTGGGTTACCTACTTATGTTTTTCCATTTCTGTAATTTACCCTATTTTTTTGGGGCGAGACTCAAACCTTAATATTCTTTTCTCTACATAGTCTTATAGCAATCTAAAGTTACTATTGATCATTGCTTCTAATGCTATTTGATGTTCTTCTTCTATTCCTTGTCTCCTCTTTATATGATTTTATATAATCATAAAGATTATTTAGAGTCACATTTGTGGGTCTCCCTTTGTGAACTTGAAGTTGGGAATATAGGATGAAGAGTTGATAATTTAAAGTATAAAAATTGAATAAAAAGAAATACTTATGCACCTAGTTTATGACTCACAAAGTATACTCTATTTTACTTCACAATCAAAGATTAAGAAAATCAAAATCATTATATTTGGTAGCACTATTCTTGCACAAAAATACTATCTTAAAAAAATATTCATTTAAATTCAATATAGAGTTTATATGTGCATGAAAAATAGAAACCTATCTAAATAAGATTTTGGAAAATCCCCATTCAAATACATCTGAAATTTACACTAATAAACTTTATGTTCATGAAAAATAAAAACCAAAAAGATATTTCCCTCACCATTCAAATTAAAGAGAGTTTATATATCTACGAAAAATAAAAACATTTACATATACATATAAATTCTTGATAACCCCTCATTTAATTCACCATAAAAAATTCCATAATGATTATATCCACCATTACAATTCACCTTTAATTAAAGAGATTCTAAAAATACCGCGAAAAAACACAGAAATTTCTTGTACAAAATTTCAAGAAGCAAACACTTAATATGCCTTGCCATTAAAGCTCATGCACAAACCTTTACAAAACCCAAATATACTTTTCTTGAGCATCACTTCCATGTACAACACCACTTTATTGAATGAATTAGGTAGATATGCTTCTATTGTTTGATGCAATGTTAAAACACATGATGTGTTTCTATCATATGGTAATCCATTTTTATTCCTCATCTTTCATGTGAAGCTATATTCAAACTTGGATCATCACATGCTATCATGCATGCTAGTGTGCATTCATTCTTAGGATGAATCTAGTTTTCAAAGAACACGACATCTCCTTTCCTTGTTTTCTTTAAGCATTAACCTATTTTTATGCTTTTCCTTGCATTAATTTTTAGCTCATTCTTTTATCTTTGTTAATTTCACACAAGATTTTTTTGTTATTTTAAAGCCAACTATTTCTCTAAGCACCTCAGTCAAATCCTTTTGGTTTGGCTCCAACATTCTCACTATTATTCTCACTCTTGTATAGGATTTCCTTCCCCATCCCTAGCATGAAACAACGTTGTGGAAAAGGGATCAATTTAGGTGTGGTGGGGTTGTCATGGCTTCCTTAAAGGCTTAAAAGAACATCTCTACATGGACTTATCAACTTGGATATTTGTAGAGCCTATTGTCCTAGAAAAAAATGTTGAGCTAAAGTTTTTAGAAGTTACTTTTTGGTTAATGTACATGTTTTTTTGAATTAAAAACCTTTGTAGAAGTTATGGCTCAGAAGCCTAACTCTATGCATGCTCAAGGTTAAGAAAATAAATACATGTATGCCATCAAGCTATATTGGAGGATAAAATCTTTCTTAAGAAAAGTTATTTCTCAAATAAATATTACTAATGTTAAGGATGAAATTTTGCTAATATTAAATAATATTTTGCTATAGCTCAAAGATATTGAAATTGAAGTAGCAGTGGCTCCATGCCCTAGACCAAGAAGTGACATCCCCATTGAACTAATCCTCGTCGAGGTCAAGGCTGAGGTTGAGGTCGAGGTCGGTCAATACTTAAAGTTCCACTCAGCTTTATCATGTTTCAACACCTTATCCATTTTATTTTATGTCATCTACAAACATGCTAAAAGCACTATGTGATATATTGGTAGCAATTTTGATACTATTAGAAAATGTGAAAGTACTTTATAAATAATTTTAGTTTTTTATAAAACTTACTCATCTCTTGGAATAGATATTATCAAATCATAATAAAGCACATATAAATAATTAAAATTCATTAGCTTACCCAAAAAAATAGAAAAAGGTAACTTCACTATCCATTATACCCGCTATTTTTATGCTTATATTGTTTCCCTTATGTTATGTCATATATGCCCAAAAATACAAACACTCTTTGCTAGCTTTGTTAGCTTTGTTTTATAACATCTATTTTTATTTTATATGATCTATATTTTTGCTAAAATGTATAGGTAGCCATTTCAATATTTCTTGGAATAAACAACATACCTTATAGTTAACTTTTTTTTGGAATAAACTACATACATTATAGTTAATTTAGCTTATTTTTAAATCTTAGTTATGTCAATTCTTAATCGTCTCTTCTATTGAGAATCTCTAATGCTAGGATACATCCATCGGATTGAATGAATTAATGGAGCCTAATATATATATATATATAATATATATATATATAATATATAATTATTATTATTATTATTATTTTCTTTTTAATTAGATAATTCCAAATTTGTTAACTTAAATACAATAAAGAAACAGAAACAAGAACATAGAAATTCAGATTGTATGCTTTTGTAATTCATGATATAATGTTCAGATTTTTTGGAGAAATCACATAGATAACAAAGGGTTGACGAGTTTGGAACTTAGATCTAAGTTTGTAATCAAGACGAGGATGAGGAACAAGATCAACAAACCAATAATATATAAATCCCAGAAATACAACAACAAATTCCAATAATATACGGTTGGAATTTACTGTTGCATTTTTGAGATTTATATATTATTGGTCTGCTAATCTTGCTCCTCGTCTTGATTTTGATAATGAACCTATATCTAGATTCGAAATGCGTGGATCCCTTGTTATCTATATAATTTCTCTAAAAAAAATATAAACATTAAAAACATAAAAAATTAACTTTATCCATTTAAATCCAGAATTTTTCTTCTTATGTTACCTTTATCCATTTAAATCCTAATTATATTCTTTCACTTCTCCTATACCATATGTGACCAAAAACACATTTTGAATGTTCGGCTTCACGTCGTGCATGTTACGGTGACTTGTTGAATCCGGAATCTTACATGAGAACTAGTATGCCATTTTTAATGATTATTCTTGAAAAAACAAAAGAAAAAAGACAAGGTTTCATAGGGGGCTGGCATCATTGTCACTGAAATGTAGGAAAATTAATCTTTTCTGGCGATTATCATCGACAAAATTATAACAAAGCACATTGCTGACGATGGTCGGATTACAATATATTACGATTGGAGGTGAGCATCTCAGTGTAAAATAAAAAGATGACATGGGTTTATTTTGGCAGAAACTTATTTTTCAAGTTTTTTTTAGTTTTTTATATTGAAATAATAAAGTTAATAGATAATAGATAACTTCTCTATGTATCAAATAATCTAAAAAAATTTCAAAGTGCTTAATCTATATATACAATAAAAAAAACTAATTTAAATAACGCAAATTTTTTTTTTCAATTTTTCAACTCTCAGAGGAAAAATCAATCTAAAAACAACTTTCTTATTTTTCTATTTCCAATGCAGCCCGATAAAGGTTGTTTGATGCAGGAGCATCCAGCTCTGAGGAGGCAGAGTAAGGCGCAGTCTCAAGCAGAATTTGGACACCTTGTCGGTTACTTTTATTTACTGTTTCTATTTTACTTTTATTCAGCCATACATTTATTTTGTTTTACTTAGGAGTTAGAAACGAAAACATTGATTTGCTAGATTAGTTTGATTTTGTTTACAAGGAGCATTGTGTTGGTTTATAACAGTTATTAGAAATCAGTTGTCAATCTGCTGGGTTGGTTCCAACCGAACAGGAACAGTTGGACACTCTGAATTAAAAGGACAAGAAAAGGATTGTAGAGGGTTCTCTCTCAGATTTTGGAAAAAAAAACAGAATAGAAACACACAGTCATTTTCTAGAAATAACGATTCATTAAATTGCTTGTTATTTTCATCACTGTTACAAATATCTTACTACAGTATATTATTTCTGTGTACTGTAAGTTCCGGCATATTATTTTTGTGTATTGTAAATTCCATCACAGCAGAAGTCAGGACGATTGTAAGTGGAGCGGGCGCAAGCAAACAGCACCCTCCCACCAACGCACAGGCTCGACTGTACACACAAGTGTACACCCAGAGGAAGGCGCGGCGGAAGAAACTCAGGCAACAAAGAAAACATTTACAACAGAACCAGAAAGGTAACTAAACCAGAACATGTGAACAGAAAACAGGTACTTCAACAGCGATTACCCTATTTTTCTGATAGTACATTTTAACTGAGATTAAAGGCATTCTTTCCTTTGCGCATGATAATGTAAAGAGTAGTTACAGGCGAACAGAACGACGTAATAAGAATCAGAGTTTCATCTCTTTTTCATTTAATATATGTAAAGACCGTTAGACATCGCATAACCACAAACTTTATGTAGCCTTAAGGCCTGAACAGTAAACTGGAACCAAATTACAGTTGAACACATGTATCATAAAACGCATACAATGTGAGTTTGGTGTCCACCGAATACTCTACAGGAAAAAAAAGTTGCAAATGTATCATTGATTAATTGATAAAGGCCGAAATCTTTACATACATAACAGTTCAGGAGAGTAGACCAGGGTTTGGTCAAAACCCTCGGTTCAAAATTGTGAACCAAAATAGCCGAGCAGAGCAGGGGTTCAAAACCCACGATTACCACCCAAACAGAAGCAAAGACCGGATTGCATCCACAGAGCCGAAGTCCAGGAAAAACCTACGAGGGTTTGGAACCACAGACACCATTCAAATAAATTACACGGAGAGAAAGTCAAAGTTATGATTACAACGGCATTTCAAAATATTGCAGACCGAGACCATTCCTTACTGCCATAGAGGAAAACTAAAGAAACGACACAAACTATAGCTACAACACCACAGGGGTATGTCAAGTCACTACCCGTGAGAAGCGAGGGAACAACGCGAGCAACAGAACCACGAAACTGACAACCGGACCAGCGTTCATCTGCAAGAACCCAAGACAGAGAGTTAAACTCTGCACAGAAAATATTTGTGTTAAAACAGTAACGAAAACAGGTGAATGAAAAGAGTTAGGGCTTACCAGGCAGCCAAGCGACGAGGAGAAGACCCAACACACCAAACATCATAACCTGAGGACAGTGGCCGAGACGGTCAGGGCCAAATATAATAAGACGAAGCGAAAATAGCATGGAACGGACATAAATACCTGGTTATCGAAGTTGAACCAAAGCTGGGAGGACGACGGACCTGTTAGGCCCCAAAGCAAATAGAACCATAAGTAAATAACCAGTGCCGAGGCGGAAAATAAATACGAAACCCATACTCACAGTAGTAAAAATCGATGCAAACAGTGATTGAACCCTTATAGACAAGAAGTTTACCAGTAATACCTGTTCGAGGTGGAGTTAGCCACAGAGCTGACATTGGCATAGACGCAGAAGGATCAGGGTTTCTGTTACACAGCGCAGCTGAAGAACTCGGCAGAGTGACCCGTGGACCGGGAGGAGAAAATGATTAACATTGGGTTGTCAACGCCCTTTTGTTATGTGTTGACCGGTTAGTTTAGGTGAGAGCCGGTTAAACAAGTTTTCCAAACCCTAAAACCGGAGTCCGAGACACGTACCGTGATATTAACTACTGCATTTAAGGTCGCAACTAATACGCTTGTCCATCAGGAGTCATACGTGGCGGGAGGCCATCATAAGTGGTATCAGAGCCAGGTTTTTGTTTTCAATTAAGAAAAAGTCAATGGAACAAGCAGAAGGCGAGGGTGAGGTAAGAGGAAGAGCAAGAGGAAGAGGAAGAGGCAGAGGACGAATGGTTCATAGACCAGTGGATGATGGATTAAGAAAAGAGATAAGAGTTTTGAGAGAGAGATTAGCAGTGATAGAGGCTGGAGGAAGAAGAAATCCAGCGGATAACAGTGATGAAGAGGCAGTTGAGCCAGAGCAGGATGAGTTTGAGGGGATAACACCAGAACTGAGGTTGTTGAAATCAGTTTTGCTATCCAGCCATAAACCAAAGCATGAGTTGCCTACCTATGATGGAAGTTTATCGGCAGAAGTGTTGTTAGACTGGTTAAGTGAAGTGAATAAATTCTTTGAGTTTGAAGAAACCAGGGAAGACAAACAGGTGAGATTTGCCGCCACCAAGTTGAAAGGACATGCGTCCTTGTGGTGGGACAGCGTACAGGCCGAAAGAAGGAGGTTAGGCAAACAACCTATCAAGAAATGGGCTAGGATGGAAGCAAAGCTGAAGGAGAAGTTCTTACCGAAGGACTATCATATAATGTTGTACAGGCAGGTACAGAACCTGAAACAGAGGGGAATGACTGTGAGAGAATTTACAGAAGAATTCTACAAGTTGAATCTGCGAGGAGGATATGTGGAAGATACCTCAGAGAAGACTGCCAGATATGTAAATGGCTTGAGAGGGGAAATTTTAGACAAGATTGGTATCCTTTCACCGCAGACATTAGACGAAGCCTATCAGTTAGCATTGAAGGCTGAAGAAAAGATAAATAGGAAACAGAACTCCCGAAGAGGAGGTGGTTCAGGCAGAGGCAAAGGTAAAGTGTATGGCAGAGGGCGAGGTACAGTTTCGAAAGAGGAAGGTAGCAGCTCTAAGTCTACTGGTACGGCAGAGAGGGACAGCAGTAACCGGGAAGGACGACCAGCTCAGAGAGGACGAGGCTTTGGTCGGGGCAGAGGAACTGTCCAGTGTTACCGTTGTCATAAGTTGGGACATAAGTCTTATGACTGTCCAGAGGGCGAACCAGCAGGCGGAAGAGAAACCTATGTTGCGCAACCAGAGGATGCGGAAGAGACACCTCAGGAAGCGGAGAACACACCTGAGATAGGTGAAGCCTTGGTGATGAACAAGGTACTGTTAAAGCCAGCCAAGGAAGCTGCGGAGCCAGATCAGCGGAAAGCATTGTTTCGCACTGTCTGCAAATCCCAAGGCAAATGCTGCAAGGTGATTGTTGACAGTGGAAGTACCGATAACCTGGTAGCTGTAGAGATGGTGGAGAAATTGGGATTAAAGAAACTGAAACATCCCACTCCCTACAGGGTATCGTGGTTGCAGAAGGGACATCAACTATTGGTTGATGAACAGTGCGAAGTAGAGTTTCAGATTGGGAAATATAAGGACAAAATCCTTTGTGACGTGATGCCCATGGATGTCTGTCATCTGTTGTTAGGATGACCGTGGCAGTTCGACAGGGGGGCAATTCACGATGGAAAAACTAATTGTTACAAATTTGTGAAAGATGGGATCAAGCATACGCTTGTGCCCATCAAGGAAGAAAACACAGCAGAAGCTAGCGGAGTGAAGGCACTACTGTTAGGAGGGAAAGAGTTCATTAAGCAGATTGAGGACAGCGAGATAAATTTTGCTGTCATAAGGAGACCAACGACAGTGGTACTCCACACACAGGTTTCAGATTTACCAGAGGACGTTCAGAGGTTGCTACAAGATTTTGGAGACATCGTGGTGGATGATCTTCCGGATGAGTTGCCACCTAGAAGGGGTATTAGTCATTGCATCGACTTTATACCAGGGGCGAGTCTGCCAAACAAAGCAGCCTACCGTATGAGTCCCAAGGACCACGAAGAGATTAGAAAACAGGTCCAAGAATTGTTGGACAAGGGCTTGATTCGGGAAAGCATGAGTCCTTGTGCAGTACCCACTGTTTTGGCTCCCAAGAAAGGTGGGGAATGGAGGATGTGTACAGATTCCAGGGCTATTAACAAAATTACCGTTAGATACAGGTTTCCTTTACCAAGGATGGATGATATGATGGATTGCCTAAGTGGAGCGACCTACATTTCAAAGATTGATCTGAAAAGCGGGTATCACCAGATCAGGATTCGCGAGGGAGATGAATGGAAAACTGCATTCAAAACGAACGAAGGCTTGTACGAATGGCTGGTGATGCCATTTGGTTTGAGTAACGCTCCCAGCACATTCATGCGATTGATGAATGAGGTGCTGAAAGAATTTAACGGTAAATTTGTTATAGTTTACTTGGACAATATTTTGATTTTCAGTAAAACTAAGGAAGAGCATTTCAGGCATTTACAGAGCGTGTTAAGGAAATTACAGCAAAACAAGCTGTTAATTAATTTGAAGAAATGCACTTTTTTCCAGAGAGAACTGATATATCTAGGTTTTGTTATTGCGGAAAATGAATTAAAAATGGACCCAGAGAAAGTGGCAGCTATAGTTAGCTGGCCCTCTCCGAAGAGTTTGTTTGACGTGCGAAGTTTCCATGGACTTGCCAGTTTTTACAGGAAGTTCATTAGGAATTTCAGCGAGATTTGCGCACCCATGTTGGACACGATTAAAAAAGTGAATCAGCCTTTTCACTGGACAGCAGCAGCAGAAAAAAGCTTTCAGATCTTAAAGAAAAAGATTACTGAAAGACCTGTATTGAGACTGCTAGATTTCAGTAAACTTTTTCAAGTTCGCTGTGACGCCAGTGGTACAGCCATTGGAGCAGTACTCAGCCAGGAGGACAGACCCGTTGCTTACTTCAGCGAGAAGCTAAACGAGAGCAGACAGAAGTACTCAACCTATGACAAAGAGTTCTATGCCATAGTGCAGGCTTTAAAGCATTGGCGGCATTATCTACTAGGTAACGAATTTGTCTTATTTTCTGATAATTCTGCGTTACAGTATATCATGCAACAGCATAAACTAAACCATAAACATGCAGCCTGGGTTGAGTATCTGCAAAGTTTCACTTTTGTACTAAAGCATATTAGTGGGCAGTCGAACAAAGTAGCAGACGCACTCAGTAGGAGAACATTACTGTTGCAGGAGAGCACCATGCAAATCTTAGGATTTGAACACTTGAAAGAGCTGTATCCGACGGACAGCGAGTTTAAGGAAGCCTATGAGGCTTGTCAAAACCCATTATTGCGAAATGACAGCAGGTGGCTGGACTATAACCTTCAGGAGGGTTTGCTGTTCAAAGGGGGGCAGTTATGTATTCCAAACTGTTCTATGCGAGACAATATTATACAGGAAAAACATAGCGGAGGATTGGCAGGACACTTTGGGATTGACAAAACTATCGCTCAGGTACAGCACTTTTATTTTTGGCCTAAAATGCAGCGAGATATACAGAGATATGTGGCTAGGTGCAGAACTTGTCAATTGGCAAAAGGTCACAGTCAAAAAACTGGCCTTTATATGCCATTACCCGTCCCTAGTCGACCGTGGGATTCGGTCAGTATGGATTTTGTACTAGGATTACCAAAAACACAGCGCGGCTTTGATTCGGTGATGGTTGTAGTCGACCGATTTTCAAAGATGGCACACTTTGTACCGTGCAGAAAAACCAGTGACGCTACTTACATAGCGCACCTTTTCTTTACAGAGGTTGTACGGTTAAATGGACTTCCGCGAAGCATCATTTCAGACAGAGATGTCAAATTTACTGGTCACTTTTGGAGAACCTTATGGAAAAAACTAGACACTCAATTGCAGTTCAGCTCTGCCTACCATCCACAGACGGACGGACAGACAGAGGTAGTGAACAGGAGTCTGGGAAATTTGCTCAGAAGTTTAACGGGCGAAAACTCTCGTACTTGGGATCGTGTGTTGGCACAGGCGGAATTTGCGTATAATGATTCTCCCAACCGTAGCACAGGCTACAGTCCTTTCCAAATACTGTACGGTATGCACCCGCGAGGAGTGCACGAGTTACGCGATTTGGGCAAACTGGAGAAGCGGAGTGCTGATGGGGAAGATTTCGCCCAAGCTATGAGCAAACTACATGAACAGGTAAAACTCAAATTACAGGACAGCGGCCAGAAGTACAAACAGCGAGCTGATACCAAATGCAGGGAAGTACAGTTTAATGTCGGGGATGAAGTTCTCGCGTATTTACGCAAAGAGCGATTTCCTAAGCAAGCGTACAGCAAGCTAAAGTTCAAGAAAATCGGACCCTGCAAGATCATTCGCAAATTTTCTGCGAACGCTTACGAGATACAGTTGCCACCAGGGATTGGTATTTCCCCTATCTTTAATGTGGCAGATCTGTTCCCTTATATTGCAGGTTCAGCAGATGAAGCGGCGGCAGGGACACCACGGGACACCCAGTTGAAAGGAGATGTATGGACGAGACAGTTGCCGATGGCACCACCCGTCGAAATTGAGGGAATCTTGGACACACAGGTAGCAAAGTGTACACGGAGGAAGGAATATTTAAGATATCTGGTAAAGTGGAGGAACCGTCCAATAGAGGACAGTTCATGGCTCAATGAGACACAGATCCAGAAGGCAGGCTACTCTGTTAAAGACCTCATGGAACAGAGCCATGACTTTTTGTCACCCCGGGAGCCTGATGCAGGAGCATCCAGCTCTGAGGAGGCAGAGTAAGGCGCAGTCTCAAGCAGAATTTGGACACCTTGTCGGTTACTTTTATTTACTGTTTCTATTTTACTTTTATTCAGCCATACATTTATTTTGTTTTACTTAGGAGTTAGAAACGAAAACATTGATTTGCTAGATTAGTTTGATTTTGTTTACAAGGAGCATTGTGTTGGTTTAGAACAGTTATTAGAAATCAGTTGTCAATCTGCTGGGTTGGTTCCAACCGAACAGGAACAGTTGGACACTCTGAATTAAAAGGACAAGAAAAGGATTGTAGAGGGTTCTCTCTCAGATTTTGGAAAAAAAGAACAGAATAGAAACACACAGTCATTTTCTAGAAATAACGATTCATTAAATTACTTGTTATTTTCATCACTGTTACAAACATCTTACTACCGTATATTATTTCTGTGTACTGTAAGTTCCGGCATATTATTTTTGTGTATTGTAAATTCCATCACAGCAGAAGTCAGGACGATTGTAACTGGAGCGGGCGCAAGCAAACAGCACCCTCCCACCAACGCACAGGCTCGACTGTACACACAAGTGTACACCCAGAGGAAGGCGCGGCGGAAGAAACTCAGGCAACAAAGAAAACATTTACAACAGAACCAGAAAGATAACTAAAACAGAGCATGTGAACAGAAAAACAGTTGAACGCATGAATCATAAAACACATACAATGTGAGTTCGGTGTCCACCGAATACTCCACGGGAAAAAAAGTTGCAAATGTATCATTGAATAATTGATAAAAGCCGAAATCTTTACATACATAACAGTTCAGGAGAGTAGACCAGGGTTTGGTCAAAACCCTCGGTTCAAAATTGTGAACCAAAATAGCCGAGCAGAGCAGGGGTTCAAAACCCACGATTATCACCCAAACAGAAGCAAAGACCGGATTGCATCCACAGAGCCGAAGTCCAGGAAAAACCCACGAGGGTTTGGAACCACAGACACCATTCAAATAAATTACACGGAGAGAAAGTCGAAGTTATGATTACAACGGCATTTCAAAATATTGCAGACCGAGACCATTCCTTACTGCCATAGAGGAAAACTAAAGAAACGACACAAACTATAGCTACAACACCATAGGGGTATGTCAAGTCACTACCCGTGAGAAGCGAGGGAACAACGCGAGCAACAGAACCACGAAACTGACAACCGGACCAGCGTTCATCTGCAAGAACCCAAGACAGAGAGTTAAACTCTGCACAGAAAATATTTGTGTTAAAACAGTAACGAAAACAGGTGAATGAAAAGAGTTAGGGCTTACCAGGCAGCCAAGCGACGAGGAGAAGACCCAACACACCAAACATCATAACCTGAGGACAGTGGTCGAGACGGTCAGGGCCAAATATAATAAGACGAAGCGAAAATAGCATGGAACGGACATAAATACCTGGTTATCGAAGTTGAACCAAAGCTGGGAGGACGACGGACCTGTTAGGCCCCAAAGCAAATAGAACCATAAGTAAATAACCAGTGCCGAGGCGGAAAATAAATACGAAACCCATACTCACAGTAGTAAAAATCGATGCAAACAATGATTGAACCCTTATAGACAAGAAGTTTACCAGTAATACCTGTTCGAGGCGGAGTTAGCCACAGAGCTGACATTGGCATAGACGCAGAAGGATCAGGGTTTCTATTACACAGCGCAGCTGAAGAACTCGGCAGAGTGACCCGTGGACCGGGAGGAGAAAATGATTAACATTGGGTTGTCAACGCCCTTTTGTTATGTGTTGACCGGTTAGTTTAGGTGAGAGCCGGTAAAACAAGTTTTCCAAACCCTAAAACCGGAGTCCGAGACACGTACCGTGATATTAACTACTGCATTTAAGGTCGCAACTAATACGCTTGTCCATCAGGAGTCATACGTGGCGGGAGGCCATCAATTAATTTCCTTTTCTAACATAATTTAGAATAATTTGATAAAAAAAACAAACATCCAAATAATATAATTAGAATGTTTATTTTTGTTTTCATTTTTATAAATAAGTACGGAAATATTTTCTTGTTTGTTTTCATGATATTTTTAATAGGACATGGTTGTGAGAAATAAGGATAAAGTTACCAATTTTAAGAATTTCAAATGCATTTTTGTTTTGTTTTTTTTTTTCTATTTATTTATTTGTTTTATTTGTTTTTATCTTTTATTATAATTTTTTTCCATATAAAAGATATATGAAATAAGTTGATTTGAGTGTGTAAGGGAAGAGAAACAATGTTAACCATATATTTAGAGTTAGAATTGTTTAATATAACAATTATATTCTTTTAGTGCATGGAGGGGCATTTTATAATTTATAAGAGGGTGATGTGTGATTTTGTAGGTGCTCACCATGATGACACATATTCATATTAAAATAAAAATAAAATATTCTCTAAATAGAAAAGCAATATCAGCTATAGTAAAAAAACAAAAATGAATATGGATGTTTAGTTAATTTTAATTAAAGTCATTCTATTTGTTGTTGATATTACAACCTAATGTGGTAAAAATATTTTACTTTCTCTCAAACATAAATAAAATATTTTCATTTATGAGCACATGACATAATATCATTTATATGAACTTTAAATTGATGAGGTAATTAGAAATTTAAAAACAAAGTGAGTAACATGTTTAAACTTTATACTTTTCAAAAATATTTAACACAAGATTTAAATAAACTATTTAAAGATCTATGTTAATTAATTTATGTTCAACTTCATATATATAGAAAGAAAATGTTAACAGAAAATATTTTAATATTCTATGTAAAAGATATTGAATGTACAAAAAAAGGTAATTCAAAGTTAAAAAATAAAATAAAAATATCAAGTACTTCTTAATAGCAATAATAAGAGGGAGATGTGTAACTCATTTAATTCTTAATATAAAATTAATGTGCTATTTAGAAATTATTCATAATAAAAAAATCAATGTGAGTCATCAATAAAATATTTTAAGTAATATTCATGTATGCTTAAAGATATATGTATCATTTTAATGTGGACAATGTAATTTATAAATAAAATATCTCATTGTACACGTTATGTAAAATATTTTAATGTCATATATTTATATATTATATATTGTTTTAAAAATCTGTGTATATATCTTATAAAGCAATTGAAAAAATGAACTTTTATGGTTAAAATGTTTGAATTAGTTCACTATTTTACATTTTGGTCATTTTTTGGGTATATTTTTTTGTCAATTTTCCTTGAAATCCAACAAAGAATTTTTGGACTTATAAGTTTAAATCATGTATTGTATATAGCATTCAAAACTAACATTTAAACAATGAAAAATTATACATTGTATAGAGGAGGGAAAAAATTACACTCTAAAAGACGTTTTTACCTAAAAAGATTTGATCCCTCTTAGCTCATGCTAAATCGGCCCTTAAGAAGGATCTATACTAGTATAAATCTCAAGCTCAAGTATAGTTTTTAATGAAGAAATTGTTTCTAAATTTGTTTTTTCAAACTTGCCAATAAAAATTTAAAATTTTATATTTTATATTCTTTCATCTTTTACTTATTATTTATACTATTTTAAATTTACATATGTATTATTATTATTATATCATAAAACTTATATTATTTATGCTAAAAAGCATGCATATATTTTGGAATATGACTTTTAAATTTTTTATTTAATTACCAATAATTATTTGGTGGATGGTAGGAATTTAAACTCCACAAAATATTATGTAATATTTTACTAATAGTTATAGATTAAAGGTTGAAATTTTTTACCAAAGTAGTTATGATCTTTCCACCGTTTTAATTAAATTGGTTAATTATAAAAAAAAGACCATATGAACAAGTGTCATATGAAATGAATTAAGACATATTAACATGTTATATTAATAAGTCATGATATTAACCCATGATATTGAAACAAATCATATTTACAAATTAAAATATATATGATAAATATAAACTAAATCACTATAATTAAAAGACTTATTACATGTTAAATCTATATATATCTAACTCACATATTAATTTTTATTTTTATATCCAACTAAATAATTTAAAAAAAAATGATATTAAAAAAACCAATAAATTAAAACAGCACCTATTAATACTTTTATACTTCAATTTTATTAATCATCCATACATACCATTTATATATATATATATAATTGGAAATAAATTAAAAAAAAAAACAAACAAAATTTTTTATATTTCATATTTAACAAGGATATTTTTTTGCCAATCATTCTCCATTCAAAAATATTTAATTATGTGTATAAATAATAATATTTTTAATTATGTGTATTTAATTTGAAATAATGATAATTAATTATTAATATATTAAGTAAATAATATGAACTTTAACTCTATAAAATATTTAGAATATCATAATAGTATATATAATAAAATTTAATTTATCTCTAAATTATTTATTATTTTTTTCTCCTTTTTAATTAAATTGATGAATTAAGAAAATTGCTATATGAAGAGGTGTCATATGAAATGAGTTATGGTTTTTTCAAGGCATATGGTAGTGATAATCGATGGTATTGGCCCATGATATTGTAACAAAACATATTTACAGATTAAGAATTATCATAATAAAATAAGGATAAATCTTGATAGTTAAAAACCTTGTTGCATATTTTTTATATGTATGTGTGTTTAACTTATTTTTTAAATGTATTAATTCTTATACATGGTGCAAGCATGGTATTAAGCATTTGACTTTTCATTTGACCAAGTATTACTTTGTTTTTACCAAAAATTAACATTATGGATGGAATTTTATTATTTTTTTTATTAATATTCAAAATTATTTACCTGTAATATTGGTTCAAATATTATTCTATAATAATTGTTTTTGATGCTCTTGTGGCATTTTCATGCATTCTTCACCCCTCATAGTGCCACCTTGCCCATAATGTATTCGAACATGGCTATAGTTCTGGCACATTTGGCATTCTGAGATGACACAAATGATGTCACTCTACTTACTTCTTGACGTATGTAGATGAACGAAATTCCCAAATTTAAAACTAAAACTCTACCTTGGATCATAAGCTGGCTAGTAATAAACTTGTTGATCTCAAACAACATTTAGTGTTGGGTGTGGAGCATGATTATCATCCTAATTTAGAGGTCTTTGTTTCAGCTGGATGTATACCCGAGGAAGATTGTACACCCCTCCCCACAGGGGGGTGCAGGGGGGATGATCTGACGATAGATTTTATGTTTAGTTTAGGGTTTTTTGCGCTAGAAGGCAACCCCTCTCTTTGTATGAGGGTATTGTATTGAGGCTGTTGAATATATGTGTATTCTCAAAGCGAGAAACAGATAGATGAGACTGTGAGAGAAAACAATGGATATTACAGCGGATCTGTTGTAGGTTGTGTCTCTTCATTTTGCTGGATAATAGAAATGAAGGACTAGTTGTTTGGGGTGGACGTAGCCCAAACTGGGTGAACCACGTATATCTGTGTCTCTCTGGTTTTATGTGTTTTTTGTTTTTTTTCATATTATATGTCTTGCATTGTCTTTTTCATATATAATATTTTTCTAACATTTAGTGGGAAACCAAACATTACTAATGTAACTTGGATGATGAATGTACACAGCCAAATACATTATATTCTTCTCGTGGTCCAAGGTAGTTGGTATTGCGATATCGCACATCGGCAATTGGTTCCATGTATCAGAGCTTTGAGCAAATCAGAGGTTATGCAATATAACACATTAGCAATTGGAAGTGAAGTGATATTGCTCATTGACGATCAGAAGTTTCAAGTTGTGACACATAACAAAAATGTTGATACAATATCATCGAAAGGGTTTTATTATATGCATGTGTTATGTTACAAAAGGTTTCCAAAGTATTATTTTATCACTCCATTAATAATTTATTATTCAAAGGCCCCCTTTAACTTTGGTTCAAGATAAAAGGATTAAATGCATAGGATAATAAAAGTCTTGGACTCATGGCCTATTTGATTCAATTATTCTAAGAGAAGCCAAGAATTTCAGGATTGGAAAACACTCGCCTAATTTCCTTCTCCACCTCCTCTACCATCACCAACTCATTCTCATCCACCTTCAGCCACTTCTTCACTTCCACGTCCACATTAAACTCCCCTTCCACCATAATAGAATTCGCAAAATTATTTGAATGCAGAAGCCAAAGTACTATTGGAACCCCAACGTTGATGCTCTCCAATGTTTAATTCCACCCAGACTGAGTTACAAACCCTCATGTGGCCTTATGCGACAAGATATCAAGCTAGGGCACCCATTGTCTCACCAAAAACCCATGTCCTACAACCTGACACTCAAATCCTTCCGGAAGCAGGTTGAGGCATGTCGCTCCTTGAAAGAGGATCTTCTAATTGAAATCCTTTGATTGAGGTGCTCCAAATGAAATCAGAGAAATCATATCGATGTTTTTTACTATGTGCCACCACTCAAAACTCCGATCTCTGATCTTCGACTCTGATCTCCAACTCCGACTCCAATCTTCGATATGCAATGTGGACCTCCAATATCTAAACTATGACATGGACCTCTGATCTCCAATATGTGGACCCAGCCTATTTTATTTAATAATGATTTAATTATTAAACCACATCTTCCTATATCAAAACGTTTTTTAATAGCACCTCCAATAAGATCCCCCGATAAGACCAAAGCTCCAATTGTCGATATGGTGGCGTAACTAACTAGCCTTTATCATAATGTTTTAATGTGATATCGCATATGCCACGTCACAACTTTCCCATCACAAGTTTTGCAAGCATGTCATGTTAAAACCTCTGATAATATCATCCGATGAGGTCTAATCTCTGATTGCGATATGCTTTGCGGAATCGACTACCCTTATTATAGAATTTTAAAATGTAATGTCACATTTGTGCATCAGAACCTTCCTATCACAGCTTTGCAGGTCATGTGATGTTAAAAGCTCTGATTATGATATGTTGCAGACCCGATTGGTCTATAAAAACGATTTTATTGAAATATCGCATCCGCACTTCCTGTGTGGTGACAAGTGTTGCTCGGATATGCCCCCATAGGACCCATAAAAATGCAAAAACTACATGACATGTGGCCTTCCTCATTTCCATGTCACGATGTTGCCATCAGCCACATGTCCTTATTAGAGCCAAGCTTGAGCTGCCACGTGAAACTTATCGTGACTAACCAGATGTCGCCACATGACATTGTCAAAGCCAATCCTGAATCGCCACTCATAATTGATCAGAGCCAATCTTATGTCGTCATGTGTCCTGTTAGAGAAGAGAGAAAAGGACATGCCCCCTTTGGTTTTGCAATAAAATTCTTTGTTAAACTTCTTCAGTGTTCCCGATGGTTAAACACACAATTAGAACTTTTCCATGTCACAACTTTTAAAAGGTTGTCACCTTCAAAAGCACTAATTGTCGATATTGCGATGCTTCAATGTATTGGAACTCCAATGTTTGGGACCTCCGATATGCAGGCCCTCTGATTTGTGATCATTGATATCTCTGATGTTGTGATCGCAGATATTCATTCACCTCCAATCCTTGATAGGCATTACTTCAACCTCTATCTCCAATATGCGCTATAGGAAAGCTCCGACAAGGCAGATGCGATATTATAATAGAAATGTTATGATAAAGCCAATTGGGTCCATGACCATATCGACAATCGACAATCGAAAGGACTTATCATAGATGCCATTCAAAAGTTCTGATAAAGTGGTGGATGCAATTTAATAGTTAAATCATTAAATTAAATCAAGTCGGGTCCATATATCGCAAGTCAGTGATTGGAGGTCCATATCACATCGAAGGGCCATATCACACATTAGAGATCATAGATCAGAGATCATAGATCAAAGATCAAAGTCGGAGATCAAAGATCATAGTTTTGAGTGGTGATGCACAATAAAAAAAGGCTGATACATTGTGAAAATCCTCCTTAGACCTTGGTATATTGTCCTTCTGCCTTTGAAACTAGCGAAATAGCTGTCAAATCATACACTTTTTTCTCTTTGTATGGTCTTATCGGAGTAGTTTTCACCTTAATGCTTCACGGATACCTCCTCAACCCATTGTGCTCTATTCCTTTAACATTTATTAGTTGAATATCATCGATATCATAAGTCTTGGGTGCATTTAACAATGATTGTACTTTATTTGATGAAATACCCGCATATCTCATAATTCTCCTCTGCTTAAGTATATCGCAAAATCCCTATCAGATTTTTGTTATGTGTCTCCAATCAAAACCTGTGATTTCCAACATGCAATAAGCATTCACCTCAAACATCGATATCCCTAAAGGCTTCTGCTCCGATTTATCGATATTCATCCATCTCCGATCTTTTGTAGCTCGGTAGAATTCCAGACCTTGACCTGAATTGGCACGTGCCATTTTATCCATCTAGTTATGTCACAAGTATTTATCCCACAAATTTCCCTTGTGCCTCATTTTAATATTTTTGGGATTTTCGCCCTCCGATATCCTTATCTCCCAATGCTAAGTTATTATTTCATGTGTCGAAAGGGTTGTGACCATAGGAAAATATATCGAAAGTTTTATGAAATGAGAGATTTTAGTTGTATTGTCACTCTGAATTGTGTGGGGTGTGACCTTTCTAATATGCCTAGCCCCTGGGTTTAGGCGAAAACTACATGACTGGGACCTGGGAACTCAGGGTAAAAACCTTTAGGAGCTTTAGCCCTATGGCTGGGATGGGGCTGATTCTTTGAAATACCACCTTAATGTTTGGTACTTTGGAACCATAAAACCACTTATAATAAATATTTGGGACTTGGTGAAAAAAGGGGGCAGATTGTTTGGAATATTGTGTTAAAAATAGTCCCCATGTGTGACCACAGCATATGTGCCTAGGCCTTTTATAATATCACAACATTCTAATCGACGATTTTATAATGCTACATATTGCCCCCCCCCCCTCCCCCCAAGACTTGTGATCTCCAATATGTGATAGCCCTTGGTTATCAGCCCCGACCTTTCGTTCTTTGAACTATTTATGACCATGGGCTAACCCCCACATCGAATCCCCTTAATCGAAGCATTTCAATTGACGAACTTACTTTGATGCAGTGACATTGCTTAACCTCCAATCACCAATTACCGATTTGACGTCACCCTATGCCATGTAGCTTATCCAATGCTAAGTTTTTATTTCACATCTCGAGAGTGCTATGACCATAGGCTAATATATCGAAAATTTTATGAAATCAGAGCTTTTAGTTGTATTGTCACTTTAAATTGCACGGGGTATGAACTTTGTGATATGCCTAGCCCCTGGGGTTTAGGTGGAAACTACATGATTGGAGCCTAGGGACTAAGGGCTAAAACATTTAGGAGCTTTAACCCTTTGGCTAGGATGGGGGCCAATTCTTTGAAATACCATCGTAATGTTTGGTCCTTTAGAACCATAAAACCACTTATAATAAAGATTTTGTGAGTTGCTGAAAAAGGGGGCTAATTCTTTGGAATATTGCGTTACAAACAGTCCCCATGTGTAACACATTGGACCATAGCATATGCGCATGGGCCTTTTATAATATCAGAACTTTCTAATCAGTGATTTTATAATTCTGCATTTACACCCCCCCAAGACTTGTGATCTCCGATATGCGATAGCCCTTGGTTATCAGCCCTGACTTTTGGTTCTTTAAACTATTTGTGACCATGGGCTAGCCCCCACATTGCAGCCCCTCAATCAGAGGATTTCAATCAGCGCACTTACTTTGATGCAACGACATTGCTTAACCTATGATCATCGATTGCTGATTTGACGTCACCCTATGCCATGTAGCTTATTGGAATCAATCATTTTGGTGAATAAAGAGCATGATCAAACCTTAGCATTTAGTTTTTGTTTGACGAAACAAGGTATTTTGAGACTTACAATGCTCATCTTAGGATTTCTAACTATTGGATTTCATTGATTTTATGTACATCCACAATTTTTTGTAAGTGTTTGTACAACAACGTATGAATGCCCATGAGAAGGTGGTATCCCATACAATGTTTTTATAGAGTTACTAGATTAATGACGAAATATTCATTTTCAAGGGATTATTATATGATTAACCACTAAGGGCAGTGATTGCATTTTATTGTGCACAATTTATCTCATTAAACAAGATGAGAAAAGAATAGAGTATGACTTTGAACTATGCACTCTTATAAAAGGAAATCAAGAACAATAGACATATTAAGAAACCATAATGAAAACATAAATTCTACTTTGGAAACCCAAATGGGAAACATAACTTTGAGTGGGGCTTAGCTTTACATTTTGACAATCTATAGTACAAGTAGGTTGTGGTTTTTTATGCATCTTTGTTGCAGTAGAATTCATCCAGAAGACACAAACTGTGTAATAGATAATTTTTTAATGAATGAAAAGTTGAATGATGGTACAAATGCCTTCATGATGGTTGCATATATAGGCATTGACTAGTCACGAAAGTGATTGGTCATGTCCTTTTTACCATAAAATCCCTTCACAATTAATAATAATTAAAAATGATTAAATAAATAATTATTATTATTATTTATTATTACTTTTATGAATGATTTATTCATAACAATCTCTCTCTTGGGTAACAAAACTCACTTTCACAGTGAAATTAATTAAAGGATAACAACAATAATCTTTCATTTCCCTTCCTCAACCTTTTTTTTTCTATTTTTTTTTTATATCATTTCTTTTTCCTTTTCCTTTTGCCTTATTCAACTTTTATATTGCATTGTTTTATTTGGTTTGTTGACCTTCATAAATTGCCAAAATTTTCGTATAAGCACCAAGTCTTACATCCATTCATTAGTTCATATCCCACCTTTCCATTGAGAGTAATTTTGCATTCCAAAATATAGGAAACTAATCTGGATCAATGCACCTATTTTCTTCTTTGGAATGTGGCTTATAATGACCACCCTTGCCTCTATTTGTTGTTGTCATTGACCTCCTTCACTGTTATAGCTCCTTGGCTATCCTTTTTTTATTGGATTGGAGATGTGGGACACTTAATCATCTTCAATCTTCATTGTCCACACCCTTCTCTTGATGTTATGAGATAAAATCCTTGGGGCTAGTGTTGGTAGCCTTAACAGATAAAAAGTAAAAGATAAACAAAGAAAACTTAATCAATCCAAAAATTCACTTAGAATTCACAAAGTAGGGCATGGGAACTTATCGGTGGGTCCTACACCTGATATAAATCTTGAAGGGTTGAAACCCTCGTTCTTCCTTCGAAGGTGCAAACCCGCAACACAAATACAAACTAGAGAGTAGAATGAATAATTTGAAGCGTACAAAGAGAAACATTCTCTATTAATCCATGATTTGTACAATAAAACAACATAAACATAACATATGAACAAGTTGGACTAGAAAATGAGATTCGTTATTGAAATTTGTGGTAGTGAGGTAGTTACACTCACCTGATCCTAACTAAGGGCATCAAGTGGAATCTTCATCTAGATAGTCCCTTCTCGAGCCATTGAAGTTCTCCAACAAAGCTAGATGAGAGTGAGATAGGGAACCCAACACAAAAACATGGAAGCTAAGGCTTTCTGAAGTAGGGGGTGTGCTTAAAAACACTAGAAACAACAAACTTGATCGGTGAAAATTTTGTCAGAGTTTGGATGTGAAGGCAATTCATGACTTCGAGGACCACTCAAGGCGTGTATAAATACTACCAGAAATTGGTTTTGGTGGTTATGCCATGGGTTGCAATAGACGGGTTTCTTGTCTAACCCGTAAATCCCACCTGAAAAAATCACATATTAATATATATATATATAATATATATATATATATATATATATATATATATATATATATATATATATATATATATATATATATATAGATATATATAAGCATATGTGGGTTTCTTTGGGAGTACCCATGTATATACACATTTTACATTTGGGTGGATTGTGTATAGAATTTGGAAGAATATTTTTAAGATAAGGCCATGGCTACATCGGGAAAAGTAGATGTTTCCATGCCCAACAAGTGTATCTAGTGATAGGTGAGGCAAAAGATTCTATAGTAGATGCCCCCTAATGTATGAGGTCAGAAGGGGGTTTGATGGCAGATACACATTATGTAGACACGCAAGGACACATCAAGAGGGTTCAAGAGGAACTCACCAAATTTGGGACCAATCAATACTTGCAAAAGGAACTAGAAAGAAAACTCATATCCAAATATACTGTTGATCCATGATGATTTGTTTTACAAAAATATTGTCGAACATTTTACAACGTGCATATTAAGGACTAGTAAGATTTTCACAAGTATGTGTTTGTGATTTGTGTGTTTTTATTTTGTTGTTCTCTAATTTTTGTATAATTATAGTTTGCATACATATGCAATTAACAATATTTAACAGATCTAGAAAATCGAAGGAGAAAAAAACTTTCACAATTTCGGATTTTAAGGATGATTTTTTCATATTTATTGTGACAAATTATCTAATAGAATATCCACGAAAATTTACAAACTATTAATACTTTTGAATTCAAAGACCTCCAAAAATCTGTTGGATATTATATAAAAAGAACAAAATTCCTTCCATTTCAAAGATGAACAACATATCGTATTTGTTATTTATCTTGATCTTATCATTGTTATTAGATTTCATCCAACTATTACTCATATATATTATTAACATAAAAATATATTCCGTGAATAAACTTCCAAAAGGAAATTTTTTATATCACATCAAAAATCTCATCAAATAATACATTTATCGCATAAAAATACATTTACATAAAAACTAAAAAATATTATATATTGATAGAAAAACTATTTAGTTATTTTTCTAAAATATTATTTTCAATTTTTTATTTACAATAGTGAAATTTTGAGGTCTAAAATGGACCTCAAATAAAAAATGTATAACCAAAATCAAATTTATAAGAACCAATAAAATTCAAAATGTACAACCAAAATCAAATTTATAAAAACCAATAGAATTCAAGATGATGATGTACCATGGGGATCATTCACCATTTTTGGAGTAAAAAACTAAAAAGATTAGAAAATAAAAAATAAAAAAACTATCTTTTCAACTTGTATTTTCAACTTATCTCGTTAGAGTTTTAGTCAAATTTCAATCAAGAGCACTCATTGGATACATTATTTAATTCCCCATCCAAGGAGTACCCATGTTGCATACTTTCGATGCAACTTGCTACATGAAAAATGAGAAATACATGGAAAACGTGATTGCAATAATGTTTTTTTCTCGTATTTCTCTTTTTTCATGTACATGGTCCATCAAAAGTATGTAACATGGGTATTCAAAGTATGTAACATGGGTATTCTTTGGATGACGAGTTAAATTACGCATACAACGAATGCTCCCACTTGAAATTTGAGTAAAATCTTACGGAGATAAGTTGAAAAAGTAGATTTGATGATGTAATCTAATATTATTGTATTATTTCCACTATTATTTTATAATATTCCTTAAGATGCCCATTTCAGAGCTCAAAATTTCTCATAAAAAATATTAATAATGCAAAAAAAATATAAGAATGCTTTAGTTGAGTATATTTTTTCCATTATATATAAACTTACCATATGAACAACATGGAAAGATTTTTCAAAATCAACACAGGAAATAACTTAAGATTTTTAGTAATTATTTAAAAAATAGTAAAAATGCAAATTAATAATTAAGTGTCACTTGTATTTTACTTTGTTTTGCCTTTAGCTCTAATCTCGTTTTATAGACCTAACTATTAATTTTCTTTTCTAACATAATTTAAAATAACTTGAAAATTAAAAAAACATCCAAATAATATAATGAGAATGATTATTTTTGTTTTCATTTTTATAAAAATGTATGGATGGATTTTCTTATTTGTTTTTGGGGATATTTTTAATAGGATTTAGTTTTCGTGGTTTTTTTTTGATATTTTTAATTGGATTTGGTTGCGATAAATAAGAATAAAGTTTACCAATTTTAAAGAATTTCAATCTGATAGTTCTCCCATGTCTTTTTTTTATTATAATTTTTTTTTTTTAAATTTCATATAAAGGAAATAAGTTGATTTGAGTTTGTAGGGGAAGAGATAAATAATGCTAACTACATATTTAGAGTTAGAATTGTTTAAGATAATAATTACATTTGCTTATTGTGTCACATTCTATAGTCCATATGAAGGTTATGAGGGCAATGTGTGATTATCTCTGTGCTCATCGTGGTGACGCATGTTTCTATTAAAATAAAAATAAATTATTCTCCAAATAGAAAAGCAATGTAGCCTATAGTAAAAAAACAAAAACGAATATGCAAGTTTAGTTATTTTTAATTAAAATCATCATAAAACATCAATTATCTCAACTTCATTATGGTCACTCCATTTGTTGATATTATAACCCAATGTGGTAAAAATATTTCACTTGCTCTGACAATCATAAATAAATTATTTTGACTCATGAGCACATGAAATAATATAATTTTATATCAACTTTAAAAAGAGATCAAGTAGTTGGAAATTAAAAAACAAAGTGTGAGTAAGATGTTTAAACCTTATACTTTTCAAAAATATATGCAAGTTTAGTTAGTTTTAATTAAAAGCATCATAAAACATCAATAATCTCAATGTCACTATGGTCACTCCATTTGTTGATATTACGACCTAATGTGGTAAAAATATTTCACTTGCTCTCAGTCATAAATAAAATATTTTGGTTGATGAGCACATGAGTAAGATGTTTAAACCTTATACTTTTCACAAATATTTCAACGCATGATTTAAATAAACTATTTGAAAATCTATGTTAATTAATTTATGTTGAGCTTCAAAGAAAATGTTAAAAGAAAGTATTTTAATGTTGTATATAATAAATATTAAATGTACAAAAAAATAAGTAATTGAAAAATAAAAATATCGAATACTTCTTAATAACAATAATAAGAGGGAGATGTGTAATTCATTTAATTCTTAATATTAATGTGGCATTTAAAAATATTCATAATAATAAAAAAAGTTTCAATGTGAGTCATCAATAAAATATTTTAAGTAATATTCATATATGCCTAAAAATATATTTATAACGAAAAAATTCATTTTAATATGGACAATGTAGTCTATACAATAGGATAAAGTCCTTAATAATTAAATGAAAATTAATTCAAACCATAAATATTTATTTAATATATGAAACTTCAAAAAATTAACATTATATTGTTTAATTATTTAATATAATTAATTTTAAAAATATAAAACCATTATAAATATTAATCTAATATTTATTGGATTATTACAAATTTTAGTTTAAGCTCATGAAAATGAAATGAATTTTAACAAATTTATTTAATTACAGGAAACAATTATAATAATTTTATTTAATATAATAAGAAATAATAAATTAAAATAATAAATTAATGGTACCAATTTAAACAACAAATAATTAAGTAAATAAAACAAATTCTTTCCTAATATTTATATTTTTTAAGGGAAAACATTTTTTTACCCTTTCAAATATACTTATCTGCACTTTATACATCAAATATAAAACACTATAGATAACCTTCTCAACAAAAACATTGTCATTATAATAAAACATATTATTGTGGTTGCTTAGGATTATATTCTCCATAGCCACCATACATCATTATAGTTAAGAAAATGCCTTGATTTACCAATCAATCAGTAAAACCTAAATGACTAAATTATAAACCTTAACACACTTGAATTCAATATTTTTACTTTAATTTAGCTATATTGAAACTAAGTGACAAATATTAACTACAATGTAACACTTGTTATTATTTTGTAGCATTAATAATAATTTAAAATAATTTAGTTAACTTTTAAATTTTGACATAGTGAGATATATCATATAGTAAATGTAAGTATTTTAATACTTAAAATGAGATGTATCATATAATAAATGTAAGTATCTTAATACTTATTATGGATTGATTTCTATCAATTTTTAACAATCATTTAAATTATATAATTACTCTAATAGTAAAAATATTTAAACTTTAATTTATTTTATTTTAATATTTGTTATAGGAAAAAGATATATTTTTCTTACCAATAAAAATTATGTACCATTTTAAAATCTAACTTAATTGTAAATTTATAATTATATTAAAAATTTATTATTATTATTTTAATTACATAATATTTTTAATTTAAAAATATTAAAAATAATACATATCCAAATACTTTATTATTATTACTTAATATAAACGAAAATAATATTAATATATAATGTAATTCATATAAATATATTAAAAATATATATAATATGATTTATCCCGTGAACATAATAATCGAATCCCAAACTCTTCCTTAAAATGGCATGAAAGTGCTTATAAAAGGATTTCACTTTAACTCAAAGTACTTGTGATAATTATAATAATTGTGACTTAGACAAAGCACTCCGACTACATATAAGTAATCAATTCAACGGTATATTGATTACAAATCAGCTACCTTTTCAAATTCCCAGCGCATAACTGCCTTAACATGACATGGTAACAATTCCATTCATGTAAAAAAGAAGGCCCATAATGCTTATGTATGGAACTAGCGCCTCCCATTTAACAATTCCATTCATATCTATCACCTGCAAACTACGGCACCCGGACAGGTGAATGGTTTGGAGATTCGTCCGGTTCCGAAACGAATCTGGAAGCACCTGCAGACTAGAGCACCCGGACAGGTGAATAGTTTGGAGATTTGTCAATTTCCCAAACAAATCTGGAAGCATCCGCATACTACTGCACTTGGACAGGTCAATAGTTTGGAGATTAGTCAAGTTCCCAAACTAATCTGGAAGCACCTGAAGACTAAAGTACTCCGACAGGTTAATAGTTTGGAGATTTGTCAAGTTCCCAAATGCTGGGAGCATGTTCAAACTGGAGCACTCCACGAATCCAATCTGACATTGGAGTCCTACAGCTAAGATAATGGAAATTCGTTAAGCTCCGAAAAGAATTGGACAGGGACTCCATTTCAAAACAGGTCCTTGAGTTCGCAAAATAATTTGGTAGACAGTCCATTTTTAGATAGTAATACCAATATAGAAAAGGGAATTGTACCTTCCGTTAATTCGAAGTGTTTCAACGATTGTAGATGGCAGAGTTCGTCTGGTAAAGTTACATGCTCAGAAAATGAGACCACAATTTTTTCAAGATGGCTCAACTTCCCAATAGACTTCGGAATCTCCACATGTGTAGCGTTAACATAAAATTCCCTCAACTGCTCTGGTGCCTGCAATCTTTATATTATCAAAATTGGTTTGACCCCTAGTATGCTAACAATACTAAAGATCAAAGCAATTTCCGAGATAAAAACATCTTATGTCAAGAACTTCAAATGACTCCCTGCGATTCATGCAGCCACAAGGTTTGAGATTGCCCCCAGTGCCCCTCTATTCTTAGAACTCTTCAATTCTTGAGTGAAAACCAAGAAGGTAGGTTGGAGTACGGAAAGTCAACCCAACAGAGCCATATGGGTGACATGGCACCTCTGAACATGCTTTTCATGAATCTCTTTTCCCCGAAACAACCTTCGGTCTAATCAGCTGCAACCCCCTCACACCCTCACATAATTTGTGAAACTACTGCCTGCGAACTCCGCGAGCTTTCTGAACAAGGGTTGAGCCCTTTGGCAGCCTTGTGAATTCCGCGCACTTTATATGTTGTTTTCTCAAAAATGTTTATTAGAATCACAATTAAGAATTGTTTTCTGAAAGATGGACATCCTTGCAAAGGTTAAGCATTCAAAACATAACGGACACAACTTTGACAAAAACACTATTTTGGATATGGGTCTAAAGCTTCAAAATACATACCACTGATATGTTGGATAGACGCTGAAGATCGTGGGTTGGGCACGAAAGGCGAAGTGTGTTGAAAAGTAATTTCAATGACAGAGAATTGCTGTAATCCGTCATGGCAACAGCGACTGCAAACCGCGTTATAAATTCCGGAAAACCGCTTAGCCTTATCGCACCGCTTTTGTTGAAAGGTGGTTTTGCTCTGGAGGGCAGTGATAGTGTACACCGATCGACATGTGGCTCAAGCACTTTTTGAAAATCACTTTTTTCCCAAAGCGTAATGTTCGTTTGGGTTGAACGGGAAGTATGGGCATAGGTAAACGTATATGTAATGTTTTAGTTTTATTATTTTTTAATATGTACGGGAGTATGGAACCATGTAAATGTAATGTCATTTGTTTTATGTTTTTTGTTGTATATGTTTTGAAAAAAATCATACGCATATGTAATGGGAGTTGTCTATAATGCGACTTTTTGGAGATTCCGGTGACGGAATCCGGCGGCAGAAATGAGGTTAAATCTTGATTTTTAGCTGTTAAAATGGATTTTTAACTGCATATTTGGATTCAGCGCCCTGGAAAACCCCTGAGAGCCATTGATTGTGCAGAAACTAGCTATCAAACTTGGGATTCCAATGAATTGCTGCCGGATTTTGACCAGAAAAATCCGCCGGAAAAGCTTTCAAAAAGTCGCATTATAGACTACTGCTATGTAATGTAAGTAACAGGAGCAGAGCGTGATATAGGATATGTGAAATTCACACAGCAATGTGAAAGTTAATGTTGTTCATTGCATTGTAATGCATTACACGCAACAGCGCAAGAAATAGTTCTGTGCAGTTGTTCCTTGAAAAAGGGAATGCACAAGAGGGGGAGTAAAAAAATGTTTTTTGTTTTGTTTATTGAGTAAAGATGCAGCAGCATATGTAAGAGATTTGTTTTTACAACAACAAATGTAAAGAAATTTTACACACAGTAGTGTAAAATTTTCTAAAAGAGACAAAGTAATTTTTGTGGAAGTTCTTGGAGAATCCCTTTGTGTGAGGAAAAAATTTATAACTGTCAATTTTGATTAATGAATACAAGTTTATTTTGGTGTGTGAAACACTGTTCCTCATCTCTAGCAAACAAATTTTTGATCCTGTGGCAAAAATAGAGAATGAATACAAGTTTATTTTGGTGTGTGAAATACTGTTCCTCATCTCCAGCAAACAAATTTTTGATCCTGTGGCAAAAATAGAGCATTTTCTTTGTTCAGTCTTTTGTTTGGAATTATCAGAAAGAACCAACATGGTATCAAAGCTTGTCCACGCTCTTTGAAGGTGTCAAAGAAGTTGAAGGAAGGGTTTTTGTTGCAGCAGCTTCTCCAGTAGAGTGAAGACTCAGTCAAAAAGTCCAAGGTATTTCTCAACCCAGTTATCTAAATACTTGACTGTATTTTGAAGCATAGTTTAGAGAGCAAGAATGGTTGGCTCCAGCACCAACATCAGCACCAGAGCTAGCATGGGTATCTGTAATACCTAGCTCCTACAATTTAATGGGAAAAACTGTGACTATTGGGCAATAACCACGAGAGCCCTGTTTGCCTCACAACATTTATGGGAATTTCTTGAGGATGGTTTTGAAGAACCAACAGATGAAAATGAGTTTAATAACTTGACTCAGGCAGAGAAAGATCTGTTGAAGAGCTATAAAAAGAAGGATTCTAAAGCCCTCATCTTCTTATATCAAGCAGTGCATAAGAGTGCATTTCCAAGGATAGCAGCAGCCAAGACATCCAAAGAAGCATGGTAAACTCTCAAGACAACCTATCAAGGCATGGAGAAAGTGAAGATAGCGAAACTACAGTTGCTGAGGAGAGATTTTGAGAATCTATGCATGAAGGAGTCAGATAATATTGACTCATTCTTCACACAAGTGATTGGTCTGGTCTCATTGAGAGATTCTTGAATAAAGGAGGATTGTGGAGAAACTATTGAGGGTCCTACCTTCAAAGTTCGATGTGATTGTCACCACCGTAGAAGAGACAAAGGATCTCACAAATTTCTCAGTTGATGAACTACATGCATCACTAATAACACATGAGCAAAGATTGAGTAGAAATGAAAACTCATCTCTAGAACATGCCTTCAAGACCCATATGTCCTTTGGAAAAGGAAGAGGTCAAGGCAAAGGAAACAAGAGAGGAAGAGGCAGAACCCAAAACGGAGGTGGAAGAAACAGTCCAGCAAACACTCAAGGAAGAGGCAACAATCCAAATCAGAACCAAGGCCAAGGCAGCAGCCAACAAAGTGGACAACATCATGCTCAAGGACAAAGGTATGAAAAATCCAATCTCCAATGTTATTATTGTAAAAAATATGGGCATTATGCAAATGAATGTAGGAAGAAGCAGCATGATATGAGTAAGAGAACGAGTGCAAATATCACTAGAGAAAATATCAACCAAGATAATTTGTTGTTAACCTGTAATATAGCTGAAACAAAGAGTGATGATATATGGTTTCTAAATTCCGGTTGCAGTAACCATATGACAGGGAACATAGTCCTGTTATCTAAGTTAGATCAGAGTGTGAAGTCACAAGTCACACTTGGGACTGATAGTAAAGTTTCTGTTATGGGAAAAGGAGAAGTAAAAATCTTTACAAAGAAAGGTGAAAAGAAAACGATGGCAGATGTCTATTATGTTCCTGGAATGAAATGTAACCTCTTAAGTATTGGACAGTTTGTTTAAAAGGGTTACAATGTTTTCTTTGAGAATGATGTATGCACCATAATGGATAGAAAACCCAGCAAACGATGTATTGCTGAAGTGAAGATGACAAGGAACAAGATGTTCCCTCTCAGGATAAAAGTTGATTTGAAAAATAAAGAAGTAATAGCAGCAGTTACACAAGAGGCTTGCCAAAGTGAACCAAAGGATGAAAATTGGTTGTGGCACTTGAGATTTGGACATCTCAACTGTGGAGGTCTTAACTTGTTAAGTAGAAAAGGAATGGTAAGAGGATTACCATTGATAGAGAAACGAGACAGCCTTTGTGAAGGTTGTATCTTGGGGAAACAACACAGAGAAAGTTTTCCATCAGGGAAAAGCATAAGGGCAAAAGCACCCTTAGAAATTGTCCACTCTGATTTATGTGGACCGATGCAAACTCCATCACTTGCAGGCACCCTCTATATACTAACTTTTATCGATGATTTTACCAGAAAAACTTGGGTATATTTTTTGAAGAACAAAAGTGAAGTGTTTGAAAAATTTCGAAATTTCAAAGTACTTGTAAAAAACCAAAGAGGGCTGCATATCAAAGTTCTAAGAACTGATAGAGGAGGTGAGTATATCTCCAAAGAATTTCTACCTTTTGTAGAGAAAATGGAATTCACAAATAGTTTACCACTAAGTACACTCCGCAGCAAAATGGAGTAGCTGAAAGGAAGAATAGGACAATCATGGATATGGCGAGGAGTATGTTAAAGGCAAAGCATTTGCCAAATGATTATTGGGCTGAAGTTGTACACTGTGCAACATACATTTTAAATAGATTCCCTACATAAGCAGTCATGAACAGAGTGTCAGAAGAAGCATGGAGTGGGAGAAAGCAAGGAGTCACCCACATTAAAGTTTTTGGATGTGTGGCTTATGCACACATTCCAGATCAGCTAAGGAAGAAGTTGGACAGCAAAGGGGAGAAATGTATTTTCATTGGATACAGTGAGGAACCCAAAGCTTACAGGTTGTATAACCCATGCACCAAGAAGTTTTTTGTGAGCAGAGATGTTCAGTTCATTGAGAAGGAAGCTTGGGATGGAAGCAAAGAGAAAACAATGAATGTTAAAAGCTCTTTGTCACATGATGAAGATGATGAGGAGATGGATGAAATACATCACCAAACAACAGCGTCAACACAAGGGTAGCAGGAGACACCCTTGAGGAGAAATGAAAGTGCTTCTCCAAGCACACCACAAGGAGGAAATTCAAGTGCTTCTTCAAGCACTTGTACACCAAATGAAAGAGGTAAGAAGTTCAAAAATTTAAGTGACTTTTATGATAAAGGTATGAATTCTGTGTTTGCTTTATATTGTCATGTTGACGATCCTATTCATTACGAAGAGGCAATTAAGGATAGGAAATGGATAGAAGCTATGGATGAGGAGATCAATGCCATAGAAAGAAACAAGGCATGGGATTTGGTTGAATTACCAAAAGGAAATGAAGTCATTGGAGTTAAATGGGTTTGCAAGACCAAGAGTAATGCTGAAGGCAAAATAGGAAGACACAAGGCAAGACTTGTTGTCAAAGGATATAAGCAGTAGTATGGGAGAGACTATGAGGAAACTTTTGCACCGGTTGCTAGAATGGAAACCGTGAGAGCAGCGCTGTCCATAGCAGCACAAAACAAGTGGAAAGTTTACCAAATGGACGTGAAGTCAGCATTCCTAAATGGAGTGTTAATGGAAGAGGTTTACATTGAACAACCTCTAGGCTATGAAAAGAAAGGCCAAGAGAACAAAGTGTGCAGATTGAAGAAAGCTCTTTATGGGCTGAAGCAAGCACCAAGAGCGTGGTACAGTAGGATAGATTCCTATTTACTGGAAAATGGATTTGAAAAGTGTGAGGAAGAACCCACCCTCTACATCAAAGAAAAGGATGGTAAAATACTAATTGTTGCGTTATATGTTGATGATGTTATTTTTACAAGTAATGATGATTATCTTATTGAGAATTTCAAAGCAGTCATGAAAGAAGAATCTGAGATCACTGACATGGGTTTGCTGAGATACTTCTTAGGAATAGAAGTAGAACAAAGTGGAAATCGGATTTTTATCTCACAGGGGAAATATGTTAATGAAGTGTTGGAAAGATTTAATATGCAAGACATCAAGGCAACAATCACTCCCACAGTGATGGGATTAAAACTCAACAAAGAGGACAGCAACAAGGATTTTGATCCTAGTTTCTACAAGAGCATAGTTGGCAACCTCATGTATTTGACTGCAACTAGGCCGGATATAATGCATGCTATTCGTTTAATTTCTAGATTCATGGAGAGGCCAAAAGAAGCACATTGGCAGGCAGCAAAAAGGATTCTGAGGTATGTTAAAGGTACTAAAAGGTTTGGTATTTTATATACTGCTTCAGAATGTTCAGATTTAATTGGATACAGGGATAGTGATTGGGCTGGAAGTGTAGATGATCGGAAAAGCACATCCGGTTATGTTTTTCACATGGGTTCAGGAGCTATTTCATGGGCTTCTAAAAAACAACCTATTGTAGCATTGTTTACAGTAGAGGAAGAATATGTGGCAGCTACAACAGTAGCATGTCAAGCAATTTGGATGAGAAGAATATTAAGGAGTTTATGCCAAGAGCAAGTAAAAGGAACTGTGATTTTTTGTGACAATAGCTCAGCTATTGCATTATCCAAGAATTCTGTGTTTCACAAGAGAACAAAACACATTGACACAAAGTTTCATTACATCAGGAAATTGGTAAACAATGGAGAAATTGTCTTAAAACATTGCAAGACTCAGGAGCAAGTTGCAGACATTCTGACCAAGCCATTGGGCCAAAAAAGTTTTGAATTTTTGAGGAAATGTCTGGGTATGACTGATAACCCAACAGTTGAAATTAAAGGGGAGTGTTGAAATGTAATTTCAACTGCAGAGAATTTCCGGAATCCGTCATGGCAACAGCGACTGCAAACCGTGTTATAAATTCCGAAAAACCGCTGAGCCTTATCGCACCGCTTTTGCTGAAAGGTGGTTTTCCTCCGGAGGGCAGCGATAGTGTACACCGATCGACATGTGGCTCAAGAACTTTTTGGAAACCACTTTTTTCCCAGAGCATAATGTTCGTTTGGGTTGATCGTGCGATATCGTCCGATTGAAAGGTTGGTTGGTGTCCGTTGATTAAAGCCAAAGCTGCGTTTAGGCCTGCAGCAAATGAATATTGCGTGGAGTGAAAGCTTTTGTTTTTCGACCGCCAGGTTTTAACAGTAAAATAATTAATGAATTTACTCCGCTCAGTAAAGGTTGGTAAAACTTTAATTTCATTATTTTTTGGGCATATGTAAACGTATATGTAATGTTTTAATTTTATTATTTTTTAATATGTACGGGAGTATGGAACCATGTAAATGTAATGTCATTTGTTTTATGGTTTTTATTGTATATGTTTTGAAAAAAAAACATACGCATATGTAATGTAAGTAAGGGTGTAATGTAAGGGAAGCAGAGCGTGATATAGGATATGTGAAATTCACACAGCAGTGTGAAAGTTAATGTTGTTCATTGCATTGTAATGCATTACACGCAGCAGCGTGAGAAATAATTCTGTGCAGTTGTTCGTTGAAAAAGAGAATGCGCAGAAGGGGGAGTAAAAAAATGTTCTTTGTTTTGTTCGTTGAGAAAACGAATGTAAAGATGCAGCAGCATATGTAAGTGATTTGTTTTTGCAGCAGTAAATGTAAAGAAATTTTACACACAACAGTGTAAAATTTTCTAAAAGAGACAGAGTAATTTTTGTGGAAGTTCTTGGAGAATCCCTCTGTGTGAGGAAGAAATTTGTAACTGGCAATTTTGATTAATTAATAAAAGTTTATTTTGGTGTGTGAAACTCTGTTCCTCATCTCCAGCAAACAAACTTTTGATCCTGTGGCAAAAAGAGAGCATTTTCTCTGTTCAGTCTTTTGTTTGAAATTACCAGAAATTCCCAACAAAGTGTCCATTCTGGAGGTTCAGTCTCCGCAATCTGTCTACCCAGGGCCCTCAAGTGGTTGTGCATTCTTATACAATTTTTATTGTCTACTTCCACGAGACACCTACTCTCCAGGTTCCGAAGATGAAGCCATCCTCCCCATCCCGTTCCATCCCAGATTCTTATAGCGATATCTTTGTCCTCTCCTATAAAGAAGCAGATAATGTCTAAGAAAATTTGCTTCTCTATTTTATCGAGACTGTCATAGCTAATTTTGAGTGTAGCCATTATATTTTCGGGAGGAATTTTGGAGATATCGTGCAATAGCGCTTTCCCATACTCCAAGTTTTTTTTGCGAAGAAGAGATCCAAGCACTTTAAGGGATAATGGCAATCTAGCACAAGCATCCACAATTGCTCGAGCAACTTGTTCAAATACTCTAGGAGGATATCGCTGGTTAAACACATGCCAGTAGAATAACTCTCGGGAATAATCTTTGTCGAGTCCTCTTAGCTTGAAAATGGAAGACTCTGTAATCCCTGAGCTTGTAAGTACATCCTTATTTCGATATGTGACTAGAATTAAGCTACCTTTCTGAAGCGCATCTTTCACCGGTAAAAGAAATGCTTCCACCTGCTAAAGATGGTCCACATCATCTAAAATTAGGAAAGCATGAGAGGATTTAAGATAACTTTTCAGCTTCTCTATATAGTCCATCTCTACAGAATGTACAGTTTTTTTCTTCTATAATAATATATATACAACTTTTTCTCATGAAAGTTTTTTCAGCTTCTCTATACCATCATCAGTGTTGTCTATTTGCACATTCTCTTTTATACCAAAGCCACTAAGAATCTTAGTCAGCAAGGATTTTAGAGAGTTTCTCGCTACATTTTTTCTGACATCAAATTGAAAGTAAGTTTTCTTGTAATTTGATCTTCGACGGTTAAAGATCTCCTTTGCTAGGGTGGTTTTTCCAGTACCACCAAGTACGATAATTCCTATAACTGTAGTCTGTCTGTTGCTTTGTTGGTCGAGTAACATCGCCCCTTCAAATTCTGCAACTTTCTCATCCAACCCAGTTGGATATGTAGACACATGTAATGGCCTTTTAACTTTTTTCAGCACTCCTTCCACGACCTGTTCAAGGAGCTGCTGCTCATTGCTGAAATGAAATTACTAGTCAGAAATGCTTACAATATGAAGCTCTCTATCAATTCAACAAGGAAGAAGGTAAAGAGTAAGAGGGAGAGTTGGCGCACTCACCCATTATACGTCTCCATATTGAAGCCTTTTATTTCTGCAGCATCAGTGAGCGCCTTCCTCCATTTCTGGATGGTGCTGGAGTCATATCGTGGTTCAAAATCGAACGTTCTCTTCTTCTCGAGCATTTGCAGGGCTCGACCATACACTCCTTTTTCACCCCGCAATCCCCATCTAAGATCTAAAGGTTTCACACCACCATAGAAGACTAGAATAATAGGTGACCCCGATTCGAACATGAGTACGACTTCATCGAGTCACCAATTTGACTCTGCTTATCTGGGAGAGAAAATAGCGATATGCACAGAAGCTGTTCGAATGGCACTGTGAATTTGAGGAGTTATATACTATCCATCTTGCAATTCATCAACGTCCAGAAATACTCGTAATCCGTGTTTGTTAAGGCAGTCATAGAGATGTTTGGCAAAGGTTTTCTTTCAGTCAGGACCCCTGTGGTTGATAAATATATCAAGGACATAGTTGTTGCCGCTGGAGGATCCATATGAGGTGGATGCCATGGAACACAGAGTAGCAATAACGTAGATGTAAACTCAAGATTCTCCTCCTCGTCTGGCTGATCTCTCAAGAGGCAAAGTGGCTACCCGTTGATCTCTCTTTCTCAACACTGGCAATATAACTATATATGTTCAACAGAGTATGTAAATATATATAACGAAATTTATTGCTCATGAGGATTTGTGGTGAAATAAGCATGTGAAGCACCATTGCTAGCTTAACATTATTTATGATTCTGCCAGTTGTCATAACAACGATAAATTAATGAACTCGTTAATATATTTTGTCAAATAATTAGTGCGAGTGGCTTTCGTGTGCCATGAATTTTTGGCTATAATTTTAATTTTACATTTCACATTTATAAGATTACAAAAAATAATGGTAAAGATTATCCATTCAAAATATTGTGGGTAAAAATCTCACTATATTAAAGGTTGTTGTGGTAGAGATAAGTTACAAAAGTCCTGAGTGATTTTGATGATTTAGATGCCTTAAATCATGGTTACTTAACTCATAGGTTAGGCATGTAATAAACTTAAATTTATGTGAAAGTACATAGAAGACCTTGATTATATAGCAATGGAGGAGGCCCAGTGTTGGTTAAGGATAGCTACAACAACTGAAAAGATGTAAGTCCCTATGTGAGCTTACAACTCACCATACTTAGCTCATAGGGAAATGAGGCTTTGAAAAAGCCAACTTTAACAACCATTAGCCAAGGTTCGATATCTATAATGGCTTCCTTGGAGCCATGAGTACCTCAAGTTAGCCATGTGAGTCATTTCATGATCACATAACCTAACAAGCATATATATATATATATATATATATATATATATATATATATATATAATATAATATATATAATATATATATATATATAATATATATATAATATCAAAACGAATGGATTTAAAGGTGAGGAGTTTTTCACCATTAGCTAAGATTCAATATCTATAATGGCTTCCTTGGAGCCATGGGGCACCTTGAGGTAGTGGTCCAAAGTGTTGTTGCACCTAGAGATTTAGATCCAATGGTGGAAAGTGAGAAGTTTTTTACCATAGAGCAAGGCTAATTCTTGTATGGTTTCCTTAGAGCCATGCAACATCGAACATGTGGTTATACCTAAAAATAATATTAAATGATTTTGTGACCTATGCATCCATAAGTGGATCAAAACCCACCCGAATATCTTCTTAGGATAAATTGTTAAAAGATACTAGCTATATAAATTCAAGTCTCATAAAACATGTTATAACTAACTCATTTATAGTATTTATGAAATAATTACATATTTTTATTTTGATTTAAAAAAAATAACTATATCTAGAAAAATAATATTAATATTAAATTAAAATAAACATAATTTCACTTCATAATATGCACTCTTCTTTTATTTATCAATAAAAAGGATAAATATAATATAAATTAAATAAATTTACAAACTTTGAGCCATAATTTTAATTCATCAAATTAAAGAAATATATATGTCATAAATAAAATTAAAATTTAACTTGAAGCATATTTTAAAAAATATATATTTTATAGTTATTTTATTGAAAATTTATTTTTAATTGTAATTTATACAGCTTGAGTGGGTCTAATAGTTAAGAGCATGTGTTTTCTTTTAAGAGATAACAAGTTCAAAACCAGAGGGGGTAAAGTATGTATGCCTTCATAGGATTAGCAAAGTATGTATGCCTTAGTAGACTTAGCAGTCAAATTGTTGGGTGGAGGTGAGTCCCTTGTCCCACAAACAAGGTCCCTTGTCCCATAAACAAGGGGTCCCATACACCAATTTGGTATTTCGCTTGACTATGACGTTAAAAATAAATATAATTTTTTTTTTTAATATATGTTTAATTTTTTTTTTTATTATAAAAATAAATTTATAATAAAAATTAATATATTATCATACTAATAGGATAGCTAATAGCTTTTGATGGAGGTTGCAAAAGGGAAAATAGATTTTAAAGTAATTAAAATATGTAAATGTAAATTATATTTTTTTAGATTTTATTCTATGATTGGTAATTGTAAGAAAATATATGAGTTGCTTGTTTATTGAATAGGCATTTTGAATTTTTTTATTAATTTGGTGAAATTCTACTTCATTAATGATTTATATTGGCTAAAAACAGATGTATTAAAAATTATTACTCTCACAAACTTAAAAAGTCATTGACAAGATCTACAAGAACAATAGATATTTAAAGAAGTATACTTATATTCAAATTACATATCATATTTAAATTTAACAAAATTTTAATAAAAAATTATTAAATTGATTTTGTACATATATGTTTTTCATAATAAAACAGAAGTCACTAACAAGAATTGACAAAAAAAAATATCAAAGAAAGTATATTTATATTCAAATTATATATCATACTTAAATTTAATAAATAATTAGTGTTGCAATTATACATTTAAATTTTTTTATAATAAAATGTGAGTTACCAACGTGAATTGACAAGAAATATCTAAAAAAGTATACTCATATTCAAATTACATATTGTGCTTAAATTTGATAACTTAATTACCTCTTCGGGATGAACTGTAGATATCCATGAAATATTGATTAGACGAAGTGTAATGAAAGCTCATGAACAATAGGTTCATAATCAGTGAATGCCAGGGCATATACGAAAGTTGCAGATCCCTCCGCAAGTTGGGGCGCTATCAGCTTGAGATTCTCTAGTCGCATCTCCTATTCCATATACTGTTGAATTAGGAAAGGACCGAACTCGTACAGGCCCGCTGTCGGCTAATCATATCTGCATCCTGAAGGCGGCGGAACGTCATAGAAAGGCGGAGAGTTGAGAGTGCCCTTGACTTCTTAACTACTATGAATCCTAGCTGTAAGGTGAGCTTGCCGAACTTTCGACTAAAGGCCGCCATTGCCTTTCAAGCGCCAGATTGTGAGAAGTTTTTGATGTGATGCAACGCCTTCAGCAAGTGTAGAAAGTGCCCATTGGCCAGGGAGTCAGCCAGATAAGAGACGGGCACATTTGACCAAAATAGTAGTCCGATTTATAGGCCAGTCAATTTGAAAGGTTCGGTCTCCGTCATAACAGTGCTCTGGTGGCGAAGAGAGATTTATCAGTACGCCTAGAACAGAGGATTGACCCCGGTCGACTGCTAATCGTAAGAGACAATCTACAACAATCTCTACAGAGCCATATGGTTTATGAATGGGGATATATAATTATTATGTTGTTTATACATATATGTTTTTAATAATAAAATGTGAGTCACTCGTATGAGTTGACAAAAAAATATCTAAAAAGGCATACTCATATTCAAATTGCATAACATACTTAAATTTAATAAAATTTTATAAATAATTATTATGCTAATTTTGTATATATATGTTTTTTTATAATTATGAGTCACTCAAGTGTAGAAGAAATATCTAAAGAGGTATACTTATATTCAAATTACATATTATGTTTAATTTTAATAAAATTTTATAAATAATTATTTTGTTGAATTTATACATATATTATTATTATTATTATGATCTAATTTTAAGGAAATATCTAAAATGTATATTATATTCAAATTACATATCATATTTAATTTAATAAATTTTATAAATAACTATTTTGTTGACTATATATTATTATTATTATTATTATCCGATTTTAAGGTGGTGTATATGTATGAGACCTTTTTGTTTGTGGGACAAGAGTTGGTGTATGTTTATGAGATCCTTTTGTTTTTGGGACAAGAGACCTACATATGTTCAATGATTTGATACTAAATCTACTAAGGCATGCATATTCTACCCCAGTAGTTTTGAACCTATGACTTTTTAAGAGGAAACACACACTCTTAACAATTAAGCTCACTCAATAAAATGTGAGTTACCAACATAAATTGACAAGAATGTTTTTTATAATAAAATGTTAACCAACAACCTGAACTAGCTATTGAAAACTTAGAAAAATTTCTATCACCTAAATGTATATAAATTATATAAAATAAAGTGACATAAAAATACACTAAAACGGATTAAAAAATAAGAAATTCTTTATGAAGCAAGTGGTTCTAGTGAAAGTCCACCTTCAACTATAGAAAACGCTAATAATGCTTTATCAATGAAGTAAGAAAAATAACATTTTTATATTAAATTTGTTATATTTCATAAATAATAGTGTTGGCATGACTTACGCATTTTACTTTTAATGTTGACATGATTTGTACATATATTATATAGAAAGAAAAAAGATGAATTCACACGTGTAAAAAAAAATCATATATGTTAATAGAAAGAAAAAAGATAAATTCCCAAGTGTAAAAAATAGTTGAAATGCTTAATGGATTAAACGTATACGATGCAGGTTTTTCTTCTAATGTGGAGAAGACTAGTAATGCACTCCATAAATATGTATATGTAATTGAAGTATATCATTATTTTTCCACATCTTTTATTTATGCTTTTTCAAACAAAACTCATGTTAAATTTATTTACACATACATATCATTTACACATATTATATAATCTTGTAAAGCACACAAATCAATATTGTAAAGGAACAGGTTAGAGGATGTATGTGATACACCTCACATGCACATCACTCCTAATTCTAAAACTGAGTAAATATTTTTTGTATTCTTTAAAATTTATTTTTATTTTTATTTTTGTAACAGTCATATAAATGAATTCTTTAATGTTTTGTATTTATATTTATGTATTATTTTATTTTATATTTATATTTATATTCATATTATTTATGTTTTGTATTTATATTAATGTATTATTTTTATATTATATAAATATTATTAATGTTTTTGTATTTGTATTTTTATTTTTATTTATTTTTATTTTATATTTATACTTATACTTATGTATTATTTTTATATGGTATAAATAAACGTGGAAACTAGAAAATCATAAGAAAAAGTTGTAAAGCACAAAAAGCTTATACTTCAAATCTAAGTCAAGTTTTATTTAGAAACTAAATAGCTTGATGGAGTGATATGCAAGCCAACCACATTGGTAGGTAAAATAGTTTTTATTCATGGAAATAATGAATATAAAAAAGTAGTATCACGATATTGAACTATTTTTTATATTGGAAATTTAAATGGTATGCTTTTCTAATTTCTTAAGATTTATAAACTATATGATTAATTAGTCTATTTTTAAATATATTTTTTAATGATTTTTTAAATGAGTTACTATATTTGAAACATTTTAAGTGAGATTTTTTGAATATGTTTTGCTGTTTCATAATTATTTATTATAAATAAAATATGTGAAGATTTTTATTTTTTTCTTTTTGGGTTTAAAATTTAAAAAATATATTCTCAAATTTTGATAATGTGTTCAAATTTTGATTTATTTTTTCATTTTAGTTTTGTTTAAATTATTTTTTATGTTGGATTTAAAAATAAAAAATAAAAAAAATTAGTAAATTTTATTATTGATTTGGGTATGTTAATTTTTATATTTCATCTACATTTATATTAGATTTAGAAAAACTTATCATTCATCAAGTGGGATATGGAAGACGAGGATGTAGATACCTCAGGTTCCATTAATTTGATCTAATTTTACCTCATCAAAATGGTCAACTACATGCTCATGCTTCATATTGGCTAAAAATGATGAATTAAAAAATTGTAGTCATTTCTCTCAAAAACTTAAAAAGTCATCTATTAGAGAAAGAGACATCTAAAGAGGTATACTAATATTCAAATTACATATCATGCTTAAATTTAATAAAATTTTATTAATAAGTATTATGTTGACATTTTACATATACATTTTTTATAATAAAATATGAGCCACCAACACAAGTTGAATCTTGAGGCCTTAGAGAGATTTTCCACCACCTAAATGTATATACATTATTGAAACATAGTGGCATAAAAATACACTGAGACATATAGAAATTAAGAAATCATTCCTAAGGAAAGTTGTTCCAGTTAAAGTTCACGTTCAATTATGGAGTACACTAATAGTGCATCCAATGATTGTGTCATTTAAGTAAGTAAAATAATATTTTATATGATTATTTTATCTCAAAGGTGTTATATTTCAAACATTACAGTGTTGACATTGTAGAAATTTGATAGAAATTGTAACTGCTCAAGATTTCAAACTAAAAAAACAAGAGACACAATTCCACTCTACTAATTTGTAGAATGGAAATCATAATTTAGAATAACATGCGTAAACATGCAATAAGAAAAACCACAATGTTACGAAACCAGCTCATGAAAAGATAGAAAAGATAGATCAACGCCTTAGAAATAAGCCTCTTCGATGGGGCAACCTCCTTTACATTACACAAATGAACAATTCTTTGATGCTACAAATGACAAGACCTCCTTTCTATATATAGGAGTCTAAGGGGTTATAATATAATCAGAGCCGACGTAACAATAAAAATGTAAGGGCACAATAATAACAATATGGGGACTACATGGGCAAAACAATATAATAAGGGGGTTGTACTAATAACAATAAGGGGTTACACTAGTAGTATAGGGACCTAACATGCCCCTCTCCTTTAAAAAGTGTTGTCCTCAACGCTTCAGTAGTTCTTGATGCTTTTGTATGAAATTCTTGTCCTCCCATGTGGAATCTTCATCGGGTAAGTTCCTCCACTTGATGAGATACTCTGAAATTGATTGATTTCATAGCTGTTAGGTTCTTGTTTCTGTGACTGCTCTAGGTTCCAATATGATTTTTCCTTCCTCGTCAAGTTCTCGAAATATTGTTTGAACTGGGATCTTTTGCAACTTTGGAATGAGTGGCCACATTTGTTTGTCCTTCTTCCATTCATCCCTTGCTTCATTTATCAAATTTGGTTGGATAATAGAAATAGCACAAAACAATGCTTCCACATCCTCATCCTTTCTTGAGAGTGCATCTACAACAACATTTTGCTTCCCTTTTTTGTAGGATGACTTCAAAGTTATAACCCAAGATGTTTGTGACCCATTTTTTCTATTCTTCTTAAGATAATATTTGTTCTAAAAAGTGTTTAAGACTATCATGATTCATTTTTACCTTCAAGTGTCTTTCCATTAGGTAGGGTAGCCATTTCTTAAGTGCATGTAGTATTGCCAACATGTCCTTCTCATAAATAGCTTTGTGCAAATACTTTCCTTTGATTTGACGACTTTCAAAAGCAATGGTTCTTTCGTCGTGCATTAGAACAACACTAATTCCATTTCCTGAAGCATCACATTCCACAATAAAGGTTTTTGTGAAGTCAGACGCAGCTAAGGCTGGTGCTTGGCACATTGCCTCTTTAAGATGTTCGAAGGCCTTTGTTGCTTCTGGAGTCCATGAAAATGC